>JABEVS010000264.1:55516-66832 GCA_018290735.1 Coelastrella sp. MACC-549 | reverse complement strand
CCCCCCCGGGGGGAAAGTATGAAACAGAAAGACTTGTGGCCCACAGCTGGGCTTGGTGCAGTGACGCAACTGCCCCTGCTTTTGCAGTGGTGATAAAAACAGAACAATAGAGCTGCTTATGCAGTATTGTGTTAGATACAGGTATGCAATGCAAAGCTTTTGACGGCCGCCGCAGCGGCTGTCTTTCGAACTTCAACAGCAAGTTGCTCGTTACCATGACCACAGTGCATGGGCCACCAACAACATTACGTACTACTAGTAGTAGTAGTGTACACAAGATTCGCCACTGCATATCAACATGATTCATATCTCTTTTTTCTTCACAAGAGCACCTCAAATCAGGTAAACAAGCCATAGAGTAGCAAGCGCCTAGCTAAGCTGGGTCTGTAGCTCCAACCCTACTCAGGACTTGTCAACTTCTCATAACATGCCCAGTGTTGTAACAAACTTTTCATAACATGCCCAATGTCGTAACAAGCCAGGATTGTAAGCTGAAGGTGTACCTGTGTATACACTGATTGCCGATCATGACCAGTGGTCATCATGACCCTCACAGATGATTGCTAGCAAGTGGCATGCTGCTATGCAGATCAGCCCAGTTGTGCAACTTGCATGCATGATACTGCAACACAGTGTATCCGCACCACAATGTACAGTCTGCGCAGCGACAGTGACCACCACCCTCAACACGACCACGTCTAGAAAAAGTGACTACACCCGTGCTGCTTCTATACAGAAGATATATCTCTGCCTTTTGACCAGGCCTGTCGACAGTCCTGATCCTCATCAACACACCAGCTCTGTTGCATTCCCTCAAAAAAGCTTGCAAGCAAGCTTTGCTGTACTGATACAAGGTGAGGACACGATCCAATCGCAAAACAGAACAAAACAACTGACACGCCTCTCCAGCACAACGCATTTCTGGTTGAAGCTCAAATCTCTCGCTGATAGTGCTGCAGAGCTGTGATCCATGGTGTCCTGCTACTGCAGGGTGCCAGAGCCGTGTTGCTGTGACTGGCGACTGCTGCTGCTGCTGCTGCTTTTGTTGCCCACGCTGCTGCTCAATGCACAAAATTCAACCATTCAACAATGAGGCTCGTCCGACTCAACAACCACAAGAAAATTCGGTGACCTGTCAAGGTGTGATGCCTGGTCTGCTGCTGCCACCCTTAGCGGCCCCCGCTGCTGCTGCTGCTCCCTTTGTTGCTGACTGCACTACCGAGGCAGCCCCCTTTTTCACTGAGTCGATCACACTGGGTGGTGACCAGATGCCATCCTTCACCTGCATACAGAGCCGAAAACAGCAGCAGCGGTGCGTGTGATTGATCACAGGGCAGCAGTAGCAACAGCACAACGGTACTTTCCTTGCAAGGAAGGGCAACTTTCAAGACGTTCAGCAGCAAGCTGCAATACTGCAACCCCCAGCAGTGGTATCACGCATTACGTCCAGCCGGTGCTAAGCTGTTTGTTGCTGCCCGTGCAGGACCTGCTAGAATTGCATCTTATAGTGGGTCAGGCTGAAGTATGTATCATAAAAAAATTGGGCTGCTGAAACAAGATTCACCAGCGTGCCTTTCCAATGATATTTAATGAAAGACATGATATTTAGTGAAAGAGATTCAAATCAATTATTGTACAATACCAGTCACCATGCCATGAATGCCACAGAGTCAATTCAGGGCCATCACCTGCTTCATGATGACTCGTATCTGGTCCCCATTGAGCGTTTCCTTCTCCAGCAGTTCCCCAGCAAGAGCATGCAGCTCACTCAGATTTTCAGTGAGAATATGACGAGCACGGTCGTATGCACCCTGCAAGAAATGCAAAGATTATAGCAGCACATGATATTTGGCATCAAAGCATCATAATATCCGGGACAGAGATGTCCACGGGGGGGGGGGGAATACGGCACATGAAAGTGATAGCATTCTATAAGCTTGTGGTGCCAACCGAGGTCAGTTTTGTGGTGCCAACTGAGTCTATTGATTGTTGAGACACAGGTAATTCACTACTGGTCGATGTGGTGCAACGCATAGTGGAGGAAAAACAGTAATAATCAAATGTCCTCCTCAAGAGATCTGCTCCAAATCCTTCAGCACTGCAGGTCCTTCAGCACTGCAGGTCCTTCAGCACTGCCAACTGCTAATCAGGTGGAACTGCACAGTTGGCTTGCTTGCGGGCGACATAACCACCAACCGCCAAGAACGTATCCACATTTCAGCGCTGACTGCTAAACCCCACTTAACTGGGAAAGCTTTCCAAACCCCTAGGGACTTTAAAAAACCCTAGGGACTTTGAAACCCTAGCGACTTTGGAGCCGTAGGGAATTAAAAACCCTAGGGACTCTTGAACCAAGTGAAGTGTTCGCACCTGCACAAGCTTCCTCACTTCTTCTTCTACCAGAGCCCGAGTCTCACTGCTCATGGACCGGCCATCATCCTCATAGTCCAAAGACACCTGCCCAACCTTATTGCTCATTCCGTACTTCGTGACCATCGCACGAGCGAGCGCGGTCGCCTGCTTGAGATCGCTGCTGGCGCCGGATGTGACATCGTCCTCGCCGAAAATGAGCTCCTCGGCTACGCGGCCGCCCATACAAACGTCCAGACGAGCGAGCATCTGCTTGCGGGACATGCTGGTTTGATCCTCATCAGGGAGCTGTGTGACCATGCCTAGCGCCATACCTCTGCAAAAAACAAATGGAATCGGCACATGCTACTATCTGCCTGAGATGATGCTACCAGTGATGTGTACTTGTTCTTTATTACAGGAGTATATCGTCTTAGACGGTTAGAGTATGTGCCCCCCCCCCCCCACTTGCTGCTATTGCTGCAGCTGTTGCTGCTTGCTTCCTGTTCCCAGTGAGTTCTTAGGTGTTACCATGGTGTGGCACAATCAGCTGCACAACATCATGTTGCACAACATCACCTGCTGCCACTGCTGCTTCTGTGCTCACAGGTGTTCCCACAGTGTGGCTGAATCTGCTGCATCATGTGGCAAAGCACCAGCTGAAACTGAAGTACTTGAAGCGAGTATGCATAGCTGGCAGTGCACCACCACGGTCAATGATCGAGGCGCTGGAAAAGTAAGACAACCAATCAGCAACAACTAAACTGTTCAGTACCCAACACACATAGTTGACTGTGTTCCTGGTTTATATAGGGTTCCACAGGTGTCTGAAGCCATGAAATAAACAAGTCACAAAGTAGTTCCAGTTTGCATCCAGTGTCAGTGACTAACATCACTGTGGCACCACTGATGTTGGTGGTTTGTTGACCCTGCAGTCACGGTGTTGATGTCCGGCACCTGTGGGGTATGACTGAGCTCAGTCCCCTGGGTTCACTGGGCACACTCACTGCAGGACAAGTGGGGGATGGGATCACCAGAGAGGAGATGCTCACCGCCAAGGTGATGACGATACAATGCATCTGTTGGTATGGCTGCCCATTAACAATTATTGATACCATCAGCCATGGCAAGCCTGCCATATGTCTCTCGCTCGGTGTCTCACAAGCAGAATGACATAACAGTCTCACAGTGATACAGATTGCCTCCAAGGCAGGCTGTGCCTCACCTCAGTTGCTGCTTGCTTAGAACCCTCCATATGATACGGCTCAGGATGATGTGTTGGGCGAACGCGCCTACTGGACATATTCTAGAATCATAATCAAATTGCAGAACGCCATGTAGACATGCAGATTGAGCATCTGCTGTTTCTCAGTGTCTTGCTGTCACAGCACCCAACACCTTCCACCTTGCTGTCCTGCTTGCACTGATATTGAATTCAAATTAAGACAGCAGACCACCACCACCACCCATCAACCCTTGTTCTACAGGGACTATCTTGCAGTACAGAAAGCCATTGTCTTATGGGTGCTTGTCATGGTTATACTTGCCTGCCTATGCACCTGCATTTGTGCTTGCCTAGAATGTCCAAAGTCCTTCTCTCTATAAGCCTTCTGCAGAGATCTGTCACAACAGGATTCTTACTATGCTGTTGATTCTTACTGTGCTGTTGACTCTTACTGTGCTGTTGTCCATGTAAACATCATCTTGTCCGTCGTGGCACCATGTTGTCCATCACAGACTACATGATGTAGACGGTTTGTCTGCACTGCTGTCCTTTTGGCAGGAAAGTCAGGGCCGGCCACACTTGTTCTGTGACATGCGGTTAGTCGATGATGAGGGCAAAGAGCTGCCGAATGACGGCAAAGCCATTGGGCACCTACAGGTTGGTGCAGGGGTCGGTCAGGGCTGTGCTGCTAGCTGGCTACAAACTATGCCAGAACATCATTCAGAGAAGATAGAAGCTTGACCTGTGTGGCTGTATACAGCTGCCATACTTGTGATGTGTCATTGCATGTATGTCGGCATGTAATAAGCACACTGTTGGCTTTAACAAGAGCTGTACAGCATGATCTCAAAGTAGGGAAGCTGTTTATTGGAAAGCTGTTGCAGTTACATGGGCCCACATAATGAGCACCAGGACAGCCAGCTGGCTGACCAACCCTCATCCTCATCACTGCTGATTGGGGCTCCCAACCAACAGGTGCGTGGGCCCATAGTGTTGTCCAGCTACCACAAGGCCGGCAATGCCGCTGTTGACGAGGCTGGTTGGTTTGACACTGGTGATGTGGCAACCATAGACCAACATGGACTGATGAGGATAGCAGATAGGTGGGCAAGAAATGGAATAAGATTGCCATGCTTCGTATTTCTGTAAAGTTCTAATTGAAATTGAGGTTGGTTGCTTGCCCAACAATGTTCCGATGATGATCAGCAGGGCATTTGTTAGGCATTTGTTGACAAGGACAGCGATATCAAGCAAGCAAGCAGTGCATGCAAGTTATGCCACTGGCTGCTGGTACAACGCATAAGTTTAGCCAGCTATAACTAATACACTGTCTATTAGGCATTTTCTTGCTCATGTTATTTCATCGCACATTCTTCCTGTCTACAGGAGCAAAGATGTTGTAAAGTCTGGCGGTGAATGGATCAGCAGCATACAGCTGGAGAACGCCGCCATGGGCCATCCAAAGGTGCTGGAAGCAGCAGTGATAGGCATCCCTGATGAGAAATGGGGCGAGCGGCCGCTGCTGGTGGTAGTGCCGCACACTGGCATCACAGGTAGGTTTTTGTTTGGTCAGTGCTGCAGTAATCGAGGGTTCAATTGGCCATGGGCCTGCCTTGGAGTGTATGTTGGTGGAGCCATGAGTGGCATCTAGCTAGGCTATCCTCAACATGAGTAGAGTGGCCATTGCTACCACAGAGAGAAACTTAATCAATTATGCATGCATGCAGGTACAGTGATATTTTCTTCAATTTTCTATGCAGGGGGCAGCCATCTAGCACAATGCATGTGCATTGTTGGCACTAGCATAGCTGGGTGCTTTTCACTTGAGTGTACTTGAAGGCCACCTATCAACAGGCGTCTGCTGCCAAGGCAACATATACTGTAGAGGGCTCAGCTGCTGTTGCAACAGATGCATAGGGACAAGTCGCAACTGGAATCATTGGGAGTTCGGAAGTCTGTATCTCAAGTTGTCAGAGGCATGTATCACCTCTTGTTGCTGCAGGTGACGAGGCCCTGTCCCGTGAGTTGCTCAGCTACATGGCCAGCCACCCATCAATAGCGCGATATGCTGTGCCGGATGATGTCGCATTTGTCAACGAAATTCCCCACAATGCCACTGGCAAAGTGTCCAAGCTGTCTTTAAGAAAGATGTTCAAAGACTATAAGCCAAAGCGAAGTAGACTGTGAACCCAGCTACAATGGCAACTGGCAAAACCCTGATCTGCTGAGCTGATTGTGCCTCCACGCATGTGGTACAGGGTGGGTGTCACACCCTCATTCTACAAACTCATCATACAGCATCTTTCTTCAACAGAGTATTCGCTGGATAAGGACTGTTCGCTGGGTAAGAATTTGTGGAGAGGGTGGCATACAGCAATATCTAGCAACTTTTGCACAACAGTTTTGATTCTGCTCATGGCTATGTACTTTTAGATCTCAGCGCTCGCACCGCTGGTAGCTGCGCATGCAGCGTCACTGTACATGGTACCCTCTATCAAATGCATTGCGCTGTTCATACACCCCAAAGAATGTCCAGAGTGGGATATTGTAGGTTCGCATGTTCAGGTTGCCCATAGTGTGCCATGCAGCAGCCATGAGTTGCACTAAAGGCAGCATTGGACCTGCTTAAACAGAGCTATATAGCCATACATTGTTTACATTGTAGCAGGTCCCCAGTTATGGCGTTACCTGGTACTAGTAGGCACTAGCAGCTGCAGAGTGTTGTCGTTGTGCTCATGTTCAGAGGGCAATGATGAACTGGGACTGCAGCCTGTAAAGTGTCCTTTGACCTGTCCTTTTGCATGTCAATGGCCGTTGTATAAAAGAGATAGAGCCATGCAAGCTGTCGTGTATTTGCCTGGTGAGCTACCACTGGTACCATATGATATGGTAGCTAGCTGTAGCGCTATAGTATGCATACAGCAGTATGTCAGAAATTTGAGGACGAGTGCATGGTAAGGAGATCATCAATGATAGCCGATAGTATCAGCCATATTTGGTCCGACCATGAGGCTCACGAGTCCATGCAACATTGGAGGAGCTGGCAGATGCGCTGTCAAACGAGGGGTCCATTGTTTGGCAGCGCTTTAAAGAAATTTTGTGCTGGTACGCTATTAGTTTTTGGTGCCACTGTGATAACCTGTTAGGCATTTGTCATTATCTCAAGTTATGAGTTACTACTAGTACTACTACTACGGCTACAACTACGACTACTACAACTACTACTACGACTACAATGACGTCAACAAATTACTGTCCCTATTCTCCAGGAGAGGGGGAGAATGTGCGTACGTTAGACGTCGCGATAGCTTTCCACCCGTAAGGAATCTACTAATGGCGCATGGGGGCAGCAGAAACTAGACTCTATTGAATGATTCAATCCGGCTGTCAGCTATTCAATATCTACAAGTTCCACTTGCAGAAGATCATCAGACTCAACAAGTTCAACTTGCAGAAGATACAGTAATCCAATCTGATCACACTCAACATCCAACTCAGACTCAGAAAGTTTATGCAAAACACGAGTGCAATTACTACTACTACAAGTTACCTCAAGGGTTTCCACCCGTAAGGAGCCAACTAATGGCTCATGGGGGCAAAAACAGAAACAAACACAGGCCAGATTCAATCCGGCAGAATATCTGCAAGTTCGACTTGCAGAATATCATCAGACTCCACCTCCAACTCAGACTCTGAAAGAGGATGCAAAACATGCATAGGTGTATAGGAATTGCAACGCAAAAGCCAACAGAAAATGAACAAATGCGGCTACTAGCCGCATCTTGTAGTACAAGACGCTTATCTTGACCCATGAAACGAATTACACCCGGTTATAACCCGCCCGTTTGTGAGCCAAGCCTTGTGTGTAGTACAGGCTCATTGGGCATTAATGCAATATTGCACAGTATTTGATTGATCAAAATATAATAATGTGCAATGCCCAATTATGAATGTGACATCACAGTAGACCTACCTGTTTACCTATAGGTGTAGATACACGTATATACAGCAAGCTCATTTGAGCCAGCTGTTCAACAGTTGGGAATGGTAAATGGCAAGTGCTGCATATTGCACCATCGCCCCACCTACACTCAATCACTGAGCTGTAGTTGCGGCTGACCACACCATACCATACCATACAACCTGGCCCCAAAGGGGCACCCCGGAGGAGCCAACATAGTCGCTCATGACCGCCACACTGGCACAACATATTCAGGTGACACGCCTTCAAGGCATGGCCGGACTACGAGACAGCCATTGCACACACAGATCTCAAGCAGAACAGTCTATGATTGCCCACTCTCACACCACACATACAGCAGCTGACTTCAAGGCAGTCTACACCACATGCGTGTGGAGTTATTCTAGTCTGCAGCTTGGCTCACTAGGCCAAGTGGTTGTCCAATGTATCGAGGAAATCACCTGGAACTTTGCAACCAACGGCAATTGTGCAGACACCAGCGTCCAAAAAGCATCAATACGGCCTATTGGATTACGAATCTGACGCAAAGCTGCTACATTCCATCCTGATCGCCATGACCATAAATCCATCCTGATCCAGATCATCACGGCACAACGTAGGTTCCGTCCTCTTCCTGCTCTGCTGCCTCGTCATCTCCCTCCTCAAAGTCAGCATACACCACGTCCGCAGAGGCATCATCTTCAATGAACTCGGTGTACCCCAACCCCATGATCTCATCCAGCCAGGTCTCCTCACCCTCCTCCTCTTCATCATGACCTTCAACGGCCTCATCGCCTGCACACAGCAACCCAGAAACCCCAAACCCTTTGTCAACGATTGCTTTGGCATGTTGTGTGCAATGTCCCTGCTGCATGAGTCACTGCAGGTGGCTTGTTACATTACAGTTAATGCAGCATGTAAGTACCAAGTGTCAACATGCGACCACACAGCAGCATGTCTTGCCAGTCTTCAAGACACTATGACGTGTGAAAGAAATTTCAAACTATACTACAGACCGCTGATTTGAAAGCAGCTACACTGAATGAATGAATGAATGACCTACGCACGACGCTTCCATTATAGCATCGGCGTATGTTGAGGGAGGGAGCTGCACTGAAATATATTCGTGGCAGCCAACAATCAGAGATGCAAGAGCTTGTAACTCCGGCACTAAGGTGTGATGCACCACATTTCAAGGCATGCCTGCAGCATAAGTCTCTGCACATTGAAGCAGCTGCCAAGCTTTCACGCATGACCTGGCTTCATCTCAGGCAGTAGGAGAGACAGCAGCAGCAAACACATCACTCACAAACCCCTGCCCACCTTCTGTCATAGCTAGGCCTTCTTCTCCTACTAGTGCTGCCTCCTGAGCTGCCCGTCTGGCCTCGGCCTTGCGCTGCCTTGCTGCCATCTTGTCAACAACCTGTTCAAACAACTCCAGGTCAACTTGGTCGCGGTACTTCTGCAGCTCAGCCCATCTATTCACAGGCGCCTCTTGAACCACCATACCCTCTGCAGACATTTCCGTGTCAATTAATCCATTCATTTTGCGTTTGCAAATTCACAAAATGAATCAAGAAACAGACAGATAAGGGCAGGTGTGAACCACAGACAGTGGCTGGCAATCAAGTGGTGCTCTGCACTCTTTATGTGCTGTACAGAAGAAGCCTAGCACCATGCAAATTTCCGTGATGTTGTGGGGAGGTTGATTGAGTGATGTACCCTGGGTACACATCAGTCAATCAACCTCCCAACGACATCACAACAGCAGCCTCAGGAGATGAAACACACGCTCTTCTGCTTCTTAGCAAGCCTCCTGCTCAGGTACAGCACTGCATAATCATCCTTAACAAGCGCCCACTAGCAAGCCTGCAGTACCATTGCGGCACACTGCCCATGGCTGCTTTCAGTGGGTCACAGCAGCATGCCTGGTTTTGTGAAGACACCATCGCCGTTTCTGTTTCAGATAAAAAAAACAAGGAGTAAGTATAGATAAACGAAAATATCTGATATAATAGGTCAACTTTGAGAGCAGCAGCTCACCATTATCCTCAAAGACGAGTGTTGGGTCCACAAAGTCCTTCTCCTCCAGCCTGATCTCTTTCCTTTGCAGGTGCATGATCTCATCCTCAGTGGCCATGTGCCCAATGTTGCTGATAAAATCCTCTGTGTCAGGGATGGCCCGAACCGCTGACTCAGCAAAATCCACAGGTACCAGGGGGTTCAATATTTTGACCTGCGGATTTCAAGTTTGCACAGGTTTCCACCAGCAATGTGGAGGGTTGGGAATGATCAATAAGAATAGTCCCCGAGCTTGAATGGTGTGCGCTTGACAGACCTGAGGACTGTCGCTCTCATGCAGTGAACTGTGAACATGAATTGCATGAGGAGGGTGCCATTAATCAAAACTCTCAATGATGTTATCAGAACATGACTGGCGCCAACCTGATACATACCAGGAAATGATTAGTAGCCCTGTGGGGTTCACAATATGTTTAAGGCTGGTGCCAGTCATGTACTATTGTTGTAATGCACCCATACATGAACTGAAAACACACATAGCTTGTTTCATGAAAGATGCATGATATCCTTGACCCGTAGCTCCCACCGGGGGCCAGGCTACTCATGCTGACAATCACACTCAGCCAGGGGCTACAACCAGAGACAACAGCAATGAATGATGTATCCTTTGCTTGAATATGTATATTTGTTTATTTAAATGATCAGCCAATGGATGTTGCACCTCTGGCACTCACTGGTATCTTGCTTGGGTGGAGAAATTTCCCTCCTCCTACTATGAGGTCTTCGATTTCCTCATGGGTCCATTCCTCACGCACCCAGTCAAACTCAGAGCTCTATCAAATCCCAGCAGCAAATGCAAGCAGAAACAGAAGGAATGGCGGCAGCAGCAAGGGCAGCAGCAGCAGCGGCTCACTACTAATGCTACTTTGTCACAGTCCGCCACATCCAAATGATGCTCTGGAAACCCCCCAGAAGAACGCAAATCCCACAAGTCGCTTGTCAACCCACTTTCAACATGTAGTGCAACAGCCTACCCCTATCACCTTCAAAATGCAAGCACAACACCACCTGTTGATATATACAGAAATGTAATTCATGTTCGCAGGTTGCTTACTGATTTAGGCTAGGATGCCATCAGATTTTGAGGAGTTGCCTTGCCCACCTACCTCAAACCTGAAGTCGTTGGATTCCAAAACCCTCAGGGTCATGCTGGTTGGTCGTGACAGCAAGGCAGTCTGCCGCTCCCACTCAGCATCAAAAATGGCCCGAGTGCGACGCTTCTCTGCAAGCGCACGGGCGTCTATCTCGTTCATTGGCGGGTTGGGGTCAAGGCGCATCATGGACATTTCTGCCTGCACATAGCACCACAGGCAAATGGCTTTTTTACACTCTTGCAGGGTCCAGAGCACTGGGGAAAGGGTTTTTCCTTTTGTTTATTTGGGGACTCTGCTAACCAAAGAACCAGGGGAAGGGGTTTTTCTGATGCTTATTGCGGAGTTTGCTGAGTAGCTGAGGATTTATAAAGAGTCTTATCCCGGGGGGGGGGGGGGCGCGGGAGAAAAAGGCACAACCCAGCACCGAGGGCCGGCAGAGGGCGCGCACCACCACAAATAAGCAAAAAAACAGACCAAAAAGGACTAAGAAAGGAGCAAATAACAAATCATTAGTAAATTCATCCATACACATCGGGGTCCAACACCTCGTAACCAGACCTAATCTTGGGCCGTCAGAAACACGAGAAAACCGTACCACACCTCCC
>JABEVS010000264.1:0-55506 GCA_018290735.1 Coelastrella sp. MACC-549 | reverse complement strand
GCTTTGGTTTACCTGGATAGCTATTGTGTTTTGTATATTTATGTTTGTGCTGTTGGTTATAGGTGGTAGGAAGGGAAAATGGTTTGGGGTGGGAGTGGGGAAGGGGATGGGGAATGAGGTGGGGCGCGAGGGGGGGGGGGGGGGGGGGCTGGGTAGATAAAGGCACACCAAGCAACTGAGGACCGACAGAAGGCCAGCAACAACAACAATAGCTAAAAATAGACTGCAAAAGTGTCCAAGAAGGGTGCAGGCAAAACACTTGTAGGAATTGCAGCCAGATCTGCTGGTGACAGCCACCTTGCAACCAGCCTGATGCTGTGGCCGCTAGAACAAAGAATAAGCCTTGCACTTTACAGCAAGTGGCTGCACCAACAATAACCAATTCCATGTGTTGTGCAGCCCATGAGCAGCAGATGAGGCTGCAATGTGATTGTTCTAGTACTGCTAGAAGGCTACCTGCTGGTGTGTTCCTCAACGCCTCGAGCAAAGATGCAACCAGGATGCGCCTTGAACTAGAATTGTCTTTGGCAAGGGTTAGGCGACAAAACGATGTAGGTTCTGTGCTGTATGATGGTGGCACTCACCCTGTATTCTTCCTCAGATGTATAGTTCTGGTCATAGTACTGCTTTGGTCGCACTTGGTTGCTGATCATCTGCTCAACATCGCTGCGCGTCTTCAGGTCTGCTAGCTGCTCGCACAGTTCATCTGCAGGGCGGGATGAAGTCATGAAGATGCCAGCTAAGACAGCTGCAGTCATGGCTCAGGAACTGTTGATAGTGAGATTGATGGCTGCGACAGCTGCGGGAGGCAAGAGAAGCTGGTGGAAGGATACGAATCCCTTCATCTATACTGTATCAGTATCATAATCTATATCATACTCATGCGCCCAGCAGCTGTAGTGTTGCTGGCAGCTCACATGCTCGCTCCAGTTTCTCTGCCCCAACTTCTGGCGCATTAGGATCCTCGTCATCTAAGTCAAGTACGTCATCGTCTTCGTGCCAAAACTCTTCCCAATCTGTCACTCGTTCCGCCCACTCAGGATCCTCGAAGTCTGGATAGATGTTGTTGACATCCACCATCCGCTCATAGGGAGTATCTGGCATCTCCTGCAGCTCGAGCTCCTCAGCTTCATCTACTTCTGCTACCCGGCATACATGGCTACGTCTACAACGTTGGCATGAAAGCTGCTTGAGCGGTACTGCAACGACTGCAGGGCCCGCTCGTCTACTCTGAACAGGTCTAATGATGTAAGAACAGCTAGCTTGACTGCCAGACGCAAGCCGCTGCTGTAACAGCATGGCTGCGTTGTATCCAATAAGCTGACCCAATGCCAGATCGATACAAGCGGGAGAAAGAAGCAAGAGAGCCGGAACTACAGCTCACGGCTGCTCAGCAGTCTGGGACCTCGGCACTCCAGCAAGGCATAGCTGATGGCTCAGACATCATATGTATAACTATTAGTGATATCGGTGTTCTTACATCATGCCTTATCAATTTCCGTCAAGCTGTTACCCTCATCTGTTCGTATGTCGCAGGAATCCTGCGGCAGCATGTTCAAGGTCCTCGCTGCAACGCACCACAGCTTATGAGTTGTCAAAAAGGCGTGAAAGACGATCAGATGCTTGCGCTTGAAATCGGGTCCCATTCGTGTTGTACTTGCTGTTGTACTGTCATCTCACTGGCGCATGATGCGAAACACGAAGGCAGCAGCATCCATCAAGAACTGAATCAGGAACAACAACGATTATCTCAATAGTGATAAGGCTAGTAGCCTGCTTGACGGCAGAACTGCACCGCTGGAGGACAACTAGAAACGTTTGAAAAGTTCTCAACATCTCGCTACTGATCAGGCGGGACTCTAGCGGCAAGCGCTTCATCGCTGTCAGCCACCATCTCTGCAGCCTGGCCATGGCCCCACCCTGAACAACCCTTGTTCTGAGGCCTCAGACACCTGTGAGGCAGGCAGCACTGTGATCCAGGGCGAACTGGCAGCGAAGTCCTGCCAAGTACATATATGATCTGCCAGTGGCCACTGATGCAGACAGCTGGTACTCAGTTGGCAACGGTTGTGGAGCCATCACACCACTACTACATTACTGAATGTCGCTATCATCAGCCGCTGGTGTGAGCGACAAAACTCAGTATCATACTGAGTTGATGATCAACAACACCACAAATACAGGAACCCTGCCAGTGACCCTATGGCCTCACACCCTTAGAGCAGCTACAATCTTCGACTTACAGTACTGTGCAGAGGGGAAGGAATCCATGTTGAGCCTCAATCATGAGCATGATGCATTTTGTTGCTTTTGTAAAAATTTGCCTAAAATCTGAGTGTTCTGCTGGGAGATATCAGCCTTGAAACTTTAATTTTGGCATATAAATGTGTCCAGTACTGAAACACAATCAAGCCAGTTGCCTTCTCCAGTGCATGTTGATAATCACTAGGCGGTAAACAATTTCTGCCATGCATGGGAAGAATTGGTACACCTGGATTTGCATTGTTTGTTGCCCCTCATAAATCAACCTATCCATACAATGAACATTTCAGTGCAATGATCGTTCAGCCAGTCACTTCATGGTATTCAGGCGCTTGCCACGCCCTGTTGCACCCTTGTTTGCTGCTGCAGATCCCTTACCACGCACCGCCTTCACTGCTGCAGCCTTCTGAACAGTTGCTGACTTATGCACTGCAGGTCCACCCTCAGTAGGCTTCTGCGCCTTTGCCCCTGGCAGCAGCTCTGGCTCCTGCTGCTGATCATCCTCCATCGCCCCCCTAGCCCTCTTTCCAGCATGCTGATACACTGGCTTATCTACATAGGATGCCTTTCGCAGCCTGCTCTGCCTGCCACCACCAGCAGCGCTGTCATGCCTTGCCGCTGTCCTCACACCCTCAGCACCAGGCTTCCCCAGCCCCACAAGGCTCGCCTGGCTGGCATCAAACCACACATGCTGCTCCTGGTCCTGTGGCAGCCCCACACTTGGCTCATCTGCTGCCGCTGGCTCCTGCATGTGAGTGTGAGCAGCTGAGGGGGCAACAGGGGCTGCCTTGGGACCTCCTGAGGCATCAGAGCCTGCATGGCATGCCATGACACTATGTTTCAAGATTAGATGAAGTAGCCTCTGAGCAACTACAGAAATGGCCTGCATCTGCTTGCAGCAAGCTCAGGCGCATCTATGCATTTAGGTAAGCTTGCTCCACGAGGTTTGACTGTGCCGCACAATACAGCTGTTCATAGTCTTTTATGCAGGTGACTAGTTGTTGACATTCTTGTATTTAAACACAAACAGCCGCAGGCTGCACTAGTCCTACCAGCGATGTCACTGCTTACTTTGGCGTGTCCAGTGCATAGATCACCCAGCTTGGTTTGAGTTATCGTAATGCTGCCAGCAGGCTGTGGCAGCGCTGCTTTCATCACAAGTCCCAGCAGCTCTGACTCATGTTACTGAAATTCTCAGTGGGCAATCCTTCACAGCCTATGTCTGATTGCAGCAACTCGCAAGACTGGCAGTCACTATGTTCTAGGCCACCTACAGCTCACCCACAGCCTCACCTGCATGCATGCTCTTGGCAAATACACTGCCCACTCCAGCCTTAGCAGCAGCACCAGCAGCCGCTGCTGCACCCTTGCTGCCACCAACAGACAGGCCCGTCATCAGCTGACTGATCTGATGGTCCTCATGCATGAGTACTGCAGCAGCAGCGCCATGAGGGATTTGATTCACTATACTTCCTGCCCCCAGCAGCAGCATAGGGTCCTGGGACTCAGTACCAACGTATGGCTGCTGTTGCTGCTGCATAGGGCTACCACCACCGCTGCCTGCTGCTGAGCCCTTGCCGCTGCCAGCTGCGCCATCATACCGAACAGCAGGCGGAGCAGCTGCTTCCTGCGCTGCTTGACGACCAGGGTGCAGCACAATGAATGTGTCCTTCTCAGGTCCAGCCTGTGGATGCCCCATGGTGGCAGCAGCAACAACAGCATGTTCATCATACACTGGTTACAACCCGGTTCTATGGTAAGTCAAGTCAGTACAGCATACTGCCGGTGTGTGTCAGATCTGGAGGCACCCGGGCTGTTTGTGTGTGATTCTCACTGCCAGTGACTGAGCTACGCAAGGTGCTCCAGGAGCGCAGGACCTGTGCTGCACATGCTCACCTACCCTCAGCAGACTGCACTCATAATACGATGCGACTGATAACTTGCTTCAACAGCACTGGCACAGTGGGTCACACCACGTGGACATGTTTTTCATCCCAACAAGCTGAGGCTCATACTGGCTGCAGCCCTGCTTGACGCCATCAACAGTGACTTTGGGTACATGCCCATTAAGCACTTGATCGCTACACAAGCTGTCTGTCAGGGGTGCATTTCCTGCAGTGCACTGCTTATATAAATGATCTGAGGGCGCCGGCAGCCTTTACTCACCTCCAGCAGCGCCTCCCTCTCAAGCCCCTCGAACACCCTCTGCAGCTGGCTGTTTGTCAGTTCATGGAAGCACGCCATCACATCCAAGTAGTTGACTTGCTCACGCTCCAAACAGTAGTTGCGCACAAGCTCATATGCCTCTCCTGCAGCTTGCTGGCTGTTGAAGGGGCCATTGTGTTCGTCAAAGCCCTGGTCGTTCATGTTCTGGTCATCTTCACCTGTTGCAACAGGGGGAGAGGCGTTGAACGCGAGCAGAGCATCTGGCAGTGAGCTTCCAAGGATAAAGTTAGCTGGCTCGCAACTTCATGGTGCTCATTGGAGAAGCAATGGCTGTCTAGCCTGCAGATCTGAAAGCGTTGAAGCAACATTGAAGTCAACGTCACCATGGGCGCTTGCTGCAACAGCAACAGATGAAGCAGATCATCTAGGTGCACTGCAAGCCGCAAGGGTTCAGTCAGTCACTGACTGACTAGCACGCATGTCTTGATGCTGCTGTCTGACTGGCATAGGCCAGTCGGACAGCAGCAAGGAGGCATCATGCTAGTGGGGGATCTCCCAGCTGTTGCGGAGCACATACTGGCAAGAAGCCTGCAAGGCTAGTAAGTTACTAGGGCATTACCTGTGATGTGTGTAGTGTCTTCCCCACTAATGGCATCAGCTGCCCCCTCTGGCTGCTGATTGTGCTGCTGTTGATCTTCAGTGCCCATCATCATGTCAGCGTCTGCCTGCTCTGTGCCCAGGAGCTCACGCATGGCATCTGCAACAGGTAAAGCAGGCAGCAAGACCGTCTTAAGGCTGACTGAATTGTCACAGCCTGAAGCAATATGCATGCTTCTGTACTGCTTGTGCTCACACCCTGGCCACTGGTTTGCAAGCACAGCACAGCCTGCCGCAGTGACTTAGTGCAGGATTCAGATGCCACAGAGCACTGCTATTCCATGTAGGCTATTGGACGCCTGGCAAGACCTGCCGTCAGCTACATACGTTCTGTCCTGAGCTTTGGGTCGCTCCTGTACAGCTGATCATCATGATCAACATCATGATCAGCATCTGCTGCCGCTGCTGCCTGTGCTGGTGCCGGTGACTCTGGGTCTTCTGTACTGTGTCCCTCTACATCTGCCGCCCTCAAGGCATCATCATCAGGCTCAACAGTAGGACCACAATTCTAGAACACAGGCAGGGCAGTAACCATTGATAGTTCAGTTATTATCTGTGAAAACACTGTGAGGAATATCTGTCGAGCTCTCAGGGGCTAGGTTGTATGGTGTGTTACGGGTTGGTACCGAAGTGGACTAGTACTAGCATTGCACGGTATTGCATGACATTGCATTGTATGACACCTCGCCATAGTACTACTGTGGTGCATTTGATGTGGTGTGGTATGATGTAGTGTGGTGTGTAGGATTATCCCCACCTGTTGTGAAGCTTCCACCTCCTGCATGTCATCATCTTTCCCATCAAGCTCATCTGCTCCTCCACAGGAGTCGAGCACTGACTTCACCCGCAGTGACACAGTGTGGTGGTGCGTGTCCATGGTGCCAACCTCCCTGCAGCAGGAGCAGCAGCAGCAGCAGTCACATCAGCAGCAGCAGTGACAGCAGGAGATCCAGCAGATGAGGTCATGCAGACTCTGCAATGTTTGCACTTGCAATGCTCCTGGAGCACCAGCGGTGGAGTTGCTTGGAAAGGCTGCTGCCAAGTTGGGCCACACACCGGGGGTGTATGTTATATACGGACAATTGTAACATGGTTGCAGTGCGCATCCACGGCACGGGCAGGAAACAGTTTGTGCGTGATTGTTACTTACTTTTCCGCCACTTACAGTGTGTGCATAAGAGTTATTTACTATTCCAGTTATAGTATATCATGTATGTTGTAGCGCTGCAACATACACGGCATACTATAGTTGGAATAGTAATTAACAATCATGCAAATCTATGTCAATTTGCATGCAATACAGATGACACACAAATGCAGTAATTCATCAGCAAGGCAGTCTGCTAGACTGTGAAGTCAGGCATAGTTCACTGCTGCCTGCAGCACCCCTGGCAGCATAAAGGACGCATCAGCACGCACCATTTTGACTCACTTGTGGCTACATATTTCTGATAATTGATCAGCAAAGCCTGCTGACACCGAGAGACATGTAGCCAAAATGGTGCATGTTGGTTTGTTTTTGACATGTGCAAGCATGTTAAACTTTCTCAAATTATAGCATACCCTTCTGTTGTGATCGTACTACGAGGGTAGGTGACCCAGCTGCCAGCTAGTAGCTGTCTATAGGGATGTGAGGGATGTGACAAAAAAGGACAAGCAGAAGATTACATAAACAGGTTGTGTCACTTACATTGAGAATGGCCTCCTGCTGAAATGACCAATGCCTTCCTCAGACACAGCGTGGAAGTGTGGCGGCTCGTACTCCTCAGGCGTGTGATCATGGTAGGTCAGCTTGATGAACAAGTAACGCTGCAGACCAGTCAGGGTGGCAGAACGTGCCCCACGGCATGTCAATGTTATCACACTGTGCTGGCAGCTGCAAGGCATACTACTACCTCCTGGACAGCAAAGTGGTTGGACAATGTATCCCTGCAACATACTCTGGTTGCAGCATGCAAAAGCAGTCATAGATCAAGTTGTGAGTGGACTCTGATAGTTCAGGGCAGCAGGTACTACTGAAGTTCATCTGGCAGCTTCACAGCAGAATGCTGAGATATTTCCTTGCACCACCATGCCTACATTTACAAGCTGCAACTTACAGTGTATCACTGATCAGTGTATTCTCATGAAGACTCAGCCAATCACTATCTGCTGTACAATGCCCTGGTACGTAACGGCCACATTGCATCATCATGATGGCTCCTGCCGAGTGCTCACCTCTTCTGGTACTTCATCCAGAGTCTGACACACCTGCACCAGCATGCGCATCAGACGGACCACCTGGTAGCGCACCATATCAACACTGGGGGGAGCCCTGGCCTGCAGCAGCAACAGCAACAACAGCAGCTGCTGCTAGGTTAGTGGTAGCGCACACAGCTTTCAAAGGAACCCCGTTCTTGAGGGTTCCTGATGTTGCTGGCTGTGAAAGTTTGAAACACAAGTTGTGTCTCATAACCTGGCAGGTACATGCGCTGTTGCCAACAGAGTGACTCTGCAGGACATGCCATGCCCTGCATGCAGGCTGCATGTTTGACATTGGTCCTGCAAGTGATTATCATGCCAAATTGAGACCTCTCTTTCAAGAAGATCAAAACCAGGCAGCAGCAGTCCACAATGAAGTGTGCTCTGTCGACTCTGCAGCGTGCAGTGTGCAGTGCAAACCTTTGCATCAGCGCTGTTGTACTTATTGTTCTTCTTGCCCTTGTGGCTGCTGCTGTTCAGCTCAAACTCCACCCCAGTGTCGCCATACTTGAAGCTGTAAATGTACTCCTGCAGGATTAGATCACTCAGAACGGTATGTTCAAGAATAGCTTATACATTCAAAGTTCAAGTGTATGGTGACAGTAGCAACGTGCGCATGTTGAACAGACAACCTGTTATACATACCGTGAGGCTGAGCCAAATATCAGAGAGCCTTCACTGTCAAAATCTGCAGCCGGCTTGCAGTTGCAGGACCCAGCACCAATTGGCACTGTCTTGAAGCAATCATCGGTTGCACCAAGTGCTAGCTAGCAATAGCAGTGATACTGTGCTAGCAGCACATTGCAGCTGGTTGCTCCGAAGTTTCTGGACAAGAGTGCGATCTGCTGCATAAAGTAGTAGTGGCTACAGGGTGATGCTAGCCAGGCATCTGTGAATATCTGGGCCTACCTCTAGCAGGTTTGTTGCCTCTGCATCCTGAGCGATGCCAAAGTACATGTTCTTCAGGTAGCCCTTCTCAACAGCGTCCATTACACCTGCAGCACACAGTGCAAAGCAGTCACTGTGAAGCCCATCATGTTGTGTGTACACTGAGAAGCTGGAGGGGCTGTCAAGCGAAGTGAGTTGGCAACTGTGCCTGCAGTTGCAGGACTGCTCTGTACTGCAGCTTTGAAATAAGGTTGCAATACAAGGCTGGCAGCTGTTCAACCGTCGAAGAGCAGCTGCACCAGCAGCTGAAGCAGCAGCAGCAGCAGAAGCAGCAGAAACAGCAAAAAATTGGCCCATCTGCTACAATGATTGCTGCTCACCAGTTTCCACCCAGTTTTGCACTGTGCTCGCCTCCTCATCTTTCTCAGCAGGCTTCAGCAGCTTGATGTGGAGCTCTGAACAGCACAGCGGCAGAGCAGCAGCTGAGTCATAAGTCATACATCTGGCCTCACTGAGCGGCTGATGTAAGCCTATCGTGTGTGTGTGCTGCACCTAGCAGGCAGCTGCAGAAAGACCCCGCCAGGTGCACCTGGGTCATATGATCAGTTTTATGCTTGTCTAGCCTCAGTCATGATGAATTCAACTGATCAAACATCACGCTCAGATAGCTGCTGGCTTGCTCCTGTAAAATTGCCCCGTCAACACTTTGGTAGGCCAAACAACAGAATCCTTTTCCTTGCAGCGCGGGAGTAATAATCACACTCACTGTCTAGCTGGCTCAGGTCATGTCCGCTGAATGTCTCCTCAGGGAACAGCCCACGCATCCAGCACACATGGTAGACTGACTGCAGGGGTTTGCAGGACAGCATCATAGGCGATGTTTGGCAGACAGTGCACGCCAAGGCTTGCACAGTGTAGCACAGCACAGTGTTCTGCTGGTGAAGCACTACGGTAGGCTAGTGGCCACGGCACAGGCACCAAAAGATGCACAAGGGAAGTGCAGTGTCTTCATAATGACCATGCATAGTTAATACAATATGCTGTTCATTCAACAGGGTTGATATGACCCTTGTCCGCTGCTCTAGATAAATCCTGCAACTGGCCCACTGCAGGAACAGTAGGCAGCATGGCAGCTCAGATCAGTCTTTGATGGTTTATTCACGTCTCTTGAGCTTTCTCAACTCACCACACGAATCAAGCAATGTACCTTCAATAACAGCAGCAGGAGCAGCAGGATGGCAGCCAGCAGGTCAGAAAGGTTGATTATGCAAGATTGCAGGACTCCAAGGACTGATGCCCCACTACTAAGCATGTGCAAGAAGCGCCAGCAGTTACACAGCTGGGTCTATAATTCGCAGAAGGCTTGGCTGCACTGAAAACCCTCACCAGCTGGTAAGATTCTGTTGCACTGATGGCCTCCTGCTTCTGAGCCATGGCCTGGGCCTGGGCCCTTCCCTTAGCACCCTGCAGGACGATCAGCACAGGCAAGATGCACTGCAGTGGCGGACTGTTGAGCGTGCAGGAAAGTCATCTCTGGCTGCAGTCTGGCATACATCCAATGCACAAGGCTTGTGCCTGGTTTGCTTGCACATGCACTGCTGCTGTGCACCACAGCGTACGAGGGGACTGAGCCAGTGGCCTTCACCAACGTAGGCAAGTACAGGAATGCAGTCACAACATTAACCACCTTTGCCTGACGTCGATCATGCTGGCAGAAGCATGACATACTCCATCTGCAGCAGTCTGCTGCGAGCAGCACTGCACTGGTTGATGCCTGTGCTGTGCTGGATAATCGCTGCAATAAGCTCCTGCATGATCTGCCAGTAGCTGGGCAAACAGCTCCTCACGTCCTTACCATGTTGTAATTGTGGATCAGTAATTCTCCAGATCCACGGAACTCCGGCAGGCAGCTTCTGCACTCGTCCAAGGCAAGGTTTACGAGAGGAAGACGCCCAACGCTGCAAGCGCACCTGCGCATCCACGTTTGAAGATCGTTGACATGGGTGAGAAGTGTCACAAAACATAGGCAGCTAGGACAACATGGGCAGGCGCTAAGTTCCGACTCTGAGAACAGCAGAACTGATTGTCGAAACCGCCTATCGCAATATGCAACGCTGTCCAGTCATGATGCAGCACTCAATTGCAAGACATGTACGTAGCTGCAAGCTTACAATCTCTGCCTGCTGTAGAGACAATCCTGCTGGCGTCCAAAGTCAGGCACCCACCACGTAGGAACTAATTGCTTTGTTGGATCGGTGCACGCAGCGATCAATGATATCGAGTGATGCAATGATGCAGGTCGTCTTGTTGGTATGCGCCACGCAATGGTCATTCGAAAGGCCATGTCACGCGGAAAATTGAAATGATGGAGTAACAGAACCGCTCAGCGCTTTCCAATGGTGGCATGTATAAAAATGCACTCAGGTATTTTAGATGGTCATCTGTGGGGTCTTTAAAGCCCACTGGCACTCTGTTGTAGTGCCGTTCCTGTACACACAGAGGATATTCAATCATGCAGCTGTTGTTGACGCTAGAAACGTACAAAAATAACAGGCGTATATTGCAGATTTCATAATCGCAAGTTTCCCGCCAGGCAGAGTACCATCGAGTGAATGAACTTGAACTTCACCCATCAAGGCATGTCACCAGCATCGATCATGTGAGTACATAACTGACAGGATGCGCTGCAAGCTGCATACCGAGTGGTGAGCGTCCATCTGTCCATCGGGTCCTCACTCTTGGCCATCAGCAGACCAAAAGGCATGAAGACCTGGGCACTCAGCCGGCCGCAGGGACAGCATTGAGAAGTGATGGCAAGCTCTAAGTAGGTGTAATGGAGAAGCAATACGAGCTGCTGCAGCCTAGCGCCACCAAGACACACCATGCTCAAGCACAGTACTTGCGCTCACAGCACCCGACAGCACCACGCTGCCACAAGGCAAGGTTTGATTTACATACCTGTGTATAGACGAGGCATTGTGTCTGCTAGCAGTGGTCAACAGGCTCAAGGAAGAGTAGCAAACACGGCAGCATCCAGCTCCTTGAAAAGCCCACGAATGGCACCACTTGCGCATGTGAGCCGGGCTACCATAGTAGATATAGTGCTGCTGGCAATATTGTAATGTGAATACACCGCTATTGCAGTGTTGTATACAATGTATTCCTATCAGCGGCACTATGCTGCTGTCAAACTTTTTGACTGAAGCATTGCACCAATTGTCAACGCCAACGCTTCAGGCGTATGATACCAGCTTCAGTTGACACCTTGAGTGCACTCAAAGCAAGTAGCAACCTGTCGTTGCCCGCTGTTCACTCCGCACATGAGTGCCTGCACATTCTTTTACAGGCAACCAGCCAGACAGCAGGCCAACAAGCTGACAAGAAGACCTCAGTGTTGTTTGTGTGCTTAGGTTGGTTTTGATTGTTATTAGTAAATTCCATTATCACACACCAAACGCTAGATCGCAACGGCAGCAGCCAGGTACCCACATAGCAGTTGCCAGGTTGCTAAGTAACAACAGTGAAAGCATCTACAGCAGCGGTACGGCTTCCATGGTGGCATGCATCTAGCAGATGTGTTGGAGCAACTCTGAGCAGCAGATATAATATGCAGCAGCCGTGATATGTCGCATCGATAGCGCCGTCCTTGGTGTTGGCAGGGCAGGTGCATCGACCCATTGCCCAGCTATATAGCAGCTCACAGTATGCCAGTGTCTGCTGTATGCAGGTAACATCTGCCGAAGCCCTACAGCTGAGGCCATGTTCAGAAGCGTAGTCGAAAAAGCTGGCGTGACTGAGAAGTTTGACATAGACTCATGCGGCACAGGTGTGGCAGCACACCACTGCATGCAACAAGAGCTGCTCCAGCTTGGCTACACATGCAGATGCTTCTCAGCTTAGTGGTTTGATTGGATGCAGAAAGAAAGCACTGTCAAGGTACCTTCATGAACGTGACCGTTGCAAATTGATGCGGCAATATTGTTCCTATCAGGCATGGTTGTGAAACCAAAACACACATCTGTGTCCCAACGAAGGACAGGGAGCCTGGTGTGTACACCAGCGATTGCAAGCGCGACGGTCATTGCACCTGTGCTTGCTGCAGGAGGCGGGTCCTCCAACTGGTACCTGCCAGGGGGGTTCAGTTATCATGAGGGAGATGCATCAGACCCTCGCATGACAGCAGCAGGTGAGATAGCTCAATTAATGGCCTACAATCGGAAATGCACACGTTTAAGCCGTGCCTCTGAGTCATATGTATGTGCAATTGTTGGTTGAGAGTGGTGGTTCCTAAGGAGGGCCCCTGATGCAGCTGATCATAATGAACGAGGGACATACCTGCTGCCAGCATACTAATGACATTAGCTGTCGAAGGGCCGAGCACAGGAGATGGTACCAAACCGAAGCATATGTACAGATCCACCCCCACGCCATGTCCTGAAGAAAGGCTTCGATTCTTGACACTTGCAGCAGCAAATCCCGCTGTGGAGTGTGCTCACTAGCCTTTGGTATACTTTCTCTGCAGCTATCAAGCGTGGGGTTCAGCTGACATCCCGTTCACGACCGTTAACACCATCTGACCTCAACCGCTTTGATTACATCATTGGCATGGACCCCAGCAACATCCGAGCCATCTTAAGGGCAGCTGGCTACTGGGCAGAAAATGATCAACAGCTGCCTGACCTGGAACAGGTGAGGAGCCAGGTGCTCTTCAGAGAGCCAGTGCCTTTTCAGCACCAAAGATCTGAAGCTGGGTGCAGGTGACAGCTGCAGACTGCAAACCATGGCATTTTCTGGCCTGCATCATAGCATCAGAAGCGCATTGACGGCCAATGCCTAGCCACTGGTGCACAGGGTTGTCTACTTCCAGGCTCTGCCCGGGCCACGCAGCGCAGGCTGCAGTAGGGCTGGCCCCTAACCTCACCGTGAGGTTTGAAAGGCTTTGTGGGTCACAGAAGACCACTAGGAACTTTTTATTACCTGTCTCTTGCGTTTTATTGCTGCTTTGGCCGCTGCATTGGTGTCAAATAATCCCTCTGCTGGCATCTGCTGCAGCAGTCAGCAGGGTCAAATGACGGTTGCAATGGATAACACCTTGCCGCATTAGGCACTTTGCGAGATTTTTTGCTGCTACATTCAGCCATTACTCATCTTCAACCCAAGATGTTCACATGCATGTCTGTGGTCAACTCAGGTGCGGGCTAAAACAAGCTTGATGACCAAGTACTGCACGAGGTATAAATCAGCAGATGAGGTGCCAGACCCATATTATGGTGGCGCTGCCGGGTTTGAGCGTGTTTTGGATCTATTGGATGACGCAGCAACTGGCTTACTAGCTCATATAGAGCAGCAGCAAGCAGCTGTAGCAGTGGCAGAGACATAGTAGCCTATGGCAGCGAATCTTGCTTCAGGCAGTAGCTGTCCAGTATGCCTGCTGGATCACCAACTCTAGTGCAGGAAATATATGTCAGGCAGGGCTACATACAGCATTGGCAGGCCATGCTGCACATTGATTTGATTGAACTTGCTGCATGGCTCTATTTCGTTTACATTGAGCACCGACTCAAGTTTTGGTGGTCAGCCCTCTTTGTTCAACTCCAGCACAGGATCACCGCTTCAGTAACAGGCTAGTACAGAAGGCAGAGTCATTGATATAATATCAAAGATCGAACCTGATACCTTGCAGACATTGGCCCCGGGTGTGTCCGCTAGTGCCAGCAAACCGGAGCAAGCAGGCGCGGCAAGCAAACGGCACAGCACATCGGTCAAGCACGCTGTTCCAAGGTAGAATCCCATGATCTCCTAACAGTTGGCCGGATTGCAGCCCAGCAAGCACGTTGACGGTGTGATACCCCAAAAATGAACCCCTCAAAATGGGAGTTTCCTAGCAGCATGGCCGTGTGAGGGCTATGTTTAGAATTAGCTGCACCAAGTCCACATATTGGAGCATATTGAGCACCGTCGGCACAAGGTGTCAACAGCAAGTCGACGGAATATGTAGTCCGCCTCGCTGGCTGCGTATGCTATCATGGATGAAGTGGTATTAAGTAATTACTTGGAAGCGCGGGTGGTCCACCGCTAGCCATGTTGCTGTGGCTAGTGGCTCTGTTGGCATGGAATTCAATCCCTTTTGCTGAGGCCATCCCCCGTTGTGAGGATGCACTGCCCCCTGGTTTTGGATTTGGAGGATCTATCCAACTTGTCACCGATTGCGTGTGGACTCCGCAAGTGCACTTTGTGACTGCTATCTCTGGCAAGCTCCCAGACCGAACCGGGCCTCTCAGAGCCCCTACCATAGTGCAGGGTTCTGCGGACATCCCAAAAACATCCACAGGTGTGTAACATGCAGGCACAGCGTAGGGAAAAGGGCCAGGACATGCCAGACCATTGTCAGTCTCTGCAGCATTGATGCTTCTGTCTAGCGATCCTTTTTCATAGAGTAGACAGCATCAGTCAGCAGTTGTTCTTTAAGAAGTCGTTGCTTCTTCTGCTGCAGGGCCTAGCGTGGTAACCGGAGTTGTGTTTCAGAACTTCAGTCTCTCTGATCCCACAGCCAAGGATGGCCAGGTGTTATGGCCTATTGGTCTGCTGCAGCCAGGCATACAGCAGGGCACCAACATGCCTCTGAAGCTTTTTATGCAGGATGTAGAAATTCTGACAGATCTCAGCACCCTGCAACGGTATACCAAGTTCTTCCAGAGCCAGAACACGAGCGTGTACACGGTGTGAACGTTTGACCAGATGAACCCGAACTCAAAACCCTACAGCATGGTTGTTGGTAGCAGTGGCCATTCTCGCATACTACACTCTGCATTATGTATTATACCAGCCTTTTCTCATGCAATCTGATATCTCACAGCAGTCACAGCAAATCACTGCAGCTGCAGGAGCCCTAAGTCCACCATCAAGCCGATGCTCTTTGACCCACAGTTGGGAGCCATTATAGCCAGTCTGTACACGACTACAATGCACTTGTTCCCAATGTTTTTTGCAGGACAATTCAACGTTCTTGTACATCCCGTGGTGGGCAGATGACGAAACTCAGGCCCAGGGGGTTGGCCTCCTGCTCGATGTGCCTGGCATGTCTGCCATCAACATGGCAGGCAAGCGACCAGCAGCCGACAGAAACTTCGTGACAGCAGCAGATGACACCACTCTGGTCCCATTGCTCGCTAGCACAGCAGGGATCAGCACAGCTGTCCCGTTCTTGGTGTACCTGGCAGCGAATGTGTCACTTGGCAGCAATGTCGCAGCGGGTCTGCCAATAAATCGGCCCATCTACTTTGTTGGTAAGACCACAGAGGTCACCAGCATCAACTTTGGCATGGAGGTCAACCAGCTGGTGATGCTGGGAACTTGGTCTCAGGTCACCTTCAACAGAGTGACATTGGAAAATTTAGCACCAGGGGATAGGCGTTCTCTGACGTATGCAGAGAACTACGATGTGTTGATGGGGTACCATGTTTGGTCACTTATGTATCCCAGGTAAGCAAGGACATCAGATCACTGCTGCAGATGCAGTTTGGTAACAACAGTCAGTCATGGATGCTATGCTGAAGCAGTAGTCATGGAAGGTTTGAGGCAGCTCGACCAGCGGCAGCAGTAAAGCTGTTCCTGCCGCACCTGCTGGCCCAAGTGACGTGCCAACACCTCGCACAAAGTATACTGACCTGTTTCTGGTTGTAGGACTGCCAGGCGTGCTTCTCTGCACAACTGCACCCTGGTGTTGAGCACGTTAGAGGTTGAGGAGTACCTTTACAAGGCAACACTTTACAAAGTGCAGCCAGCAGGTTTCCCAGATCAGCTTGCAGTCATCAACATGAATGTGCTAGCTTGGCAAGTCAACTGGTTGTCAGAGCTGGACATAGCGCAGACTGTCATTCGTGATTCAACTGCAATGATGTTTATCAGCACCAACTTCACCAACACCTCAGTAGCAGCCACACGCTTGCAACTGCCCGAGCGGTTCAACGACTCAGCGTTGCAGACGGCACCAGGGAACATGCTGCAACATCTGTTGACGCATGTCAGCGAGGAAGGGGTGGTTGGGATTGGGGCCGGTGCTGAGTTTGCAACGCCCACCAGCGAAATGATGCTGCTCACAGCCAACATGACCTTTGGAGTGGACCTGCCCACAGACAACACATCAGTGGAAGTGCAGCTCAAGCAGCATATGAAGGACCACATAACATCATTCCCTGGGATGAGTCATGTGATGATGGGCATTGTTGTGCCGCCAGTAACGCTGGACATGGGCTACTCGGCTGACTTCATCACATTGCCGCCGGATGCGCCGCCACAGTACCTCACAGTGGTGAATGTTGCAGCATTGCGGCTGAGCCAGGGGCCTGGGGCCTGGTTGCCGGGGGCCAACACACAGATGCCAGACATCTACACGCATCTGCTATGGGCTATCCCAAGGTAGGTAGGGCTACTACAGGCTTACAGTATCCTTGGTGTGTGGTTGCAGGACTGCTGTAACCTGCAATGCATATATCATGCATTCATCAGTCTTCTTGTTTACGTAAACGTAATGCAGGGGTTGAGTCGACACTGCTTCCTTCTTTTTATGCTGCTTCCCTGTTGGGTTTTACAGGAACCACCAAGTGCAGAGTGTGTGGTTGAGCAATGTCACTCTGTGGGTGCCCGCCTCAGAGTTCTCCTTCCTTCGCTCTCATGTCACACCCACCATCAACAGCTTCAGCATAGACTTGGCAGGCGGGCAGTCACTACAGTACAGCAATGTCAGGGACTTGGGGGCAGATGGGCTGTACATACAGCGCTTCACAGGGCCGGGCATGCAGGCGGACAGTTTGAAGTTGAGGCTGGAACCAGGATGGAACCAGGATGGGCCTCCTAGGGGTTTCTGGAACACTGGCTCACCCCCGGTCCCTGCTAGATTGTCTGATGTGGTAGTAGTGGTGCTGGCTGTGTGCCTGGTGACGGCAGTAGTACTCAGCGTGCTTGCCTGCCTAGCCGTGTGGCTCTGGAGGCGGCGTGCAGCAGAAGCAAGATCGAACCTGACAGCAGCTGAGCTGGCTGAGTTGGGCAAGGGCGGATATGGGCGGCGTAGGGACGGCGCAGCCGGAAGCAGTAGCAGCGAGCGGTCCAGTCAGGACCTGGAAGGCTCTGGCAGCTTGAATGATCGGTCGGCAGACAGCGCTGCCAAGAGACAGCGGCGAGCCACTGCTCTAGAAGCTCCCGTGCACGACAGCAGTGACAGCTACCATCTCAATGACAGGGCGCAGCTGACAGCAGACCTTGCTCGCAGCCAATTTGGCGTCAGTAGGCATATGCAGCCTGGTGATGCTGCTCACAATGGTGAAGGAGCAGCACTAGGCAGGTCATCAGCAACACTGGGTGCTGGTGCCTCAGAAGCAGCGCTGCATCGACTTCACAGTGCCATCACAACGATGTCACAGGATGTGCTGTCTCGTCGTTTACAGGTCACCAGTGGTGGCCTGTCAGCTGCCGGGGGTGGTGCAGGATCAGCGCTAGCTCGGCCATCGCCATTGAGGGCCTTTGATGCAGCAGCTGGTGTCAACAGCCCTCATGCTGCTGCTGGTGGACTTGCTCAGACCCTCTTGGCTCGCAGCAGTGCAGGAACTTCGGTGGGCAGCTCTCGCAGTGAGCGGCGGCAGCAGCAGCATCAGGCAGAAGCTGGTGTGGAAGCTTCTGCTGCATGCGAGGATGGGCATCAGCAGGCGACAGCTGGCAATGCTGCAGCAGCACTAGCTGCATCAGGCTCCAGCAAAGGGAAACCCCGGTCAGCAGTTGCGACGACATCTGTTGGTGGCTTGACAGCGGGTGGCAGCAGCATGTCAGATGTGAAGGCACTTGGTGAGTTGAAACTGCTTCAGCTGGTGGGCCAGGGGACGTTTGGGCAGGTGTACAAAGCTCTGTGGCGGCGGCGCTGCGTGGCTGTGAAGGTCCTGCAGTTGCCAGCTACTGCTGGTGGCAGTGATGCGGCAGCACCCTGGATGGGCGTTGGCAGGGTTAACAGCCACCGGGAGAAGATGGCAATAATGGAGACGGTTGTCAGCACCACCATGAGCCATCCCAACATAGTGCAGGTGTACACATATGTGCTGCAGCCATTGCTAAGCACACAGGGCGGTTCGCTGCAGTCCGGCAGCAGCAAGTGGCGGGCAAAGGCCAATGGTACACCCGGCCAGCCCCAAGATAAGCATGCTCAGCAGCAGTGGCTGCTGCAGCAAGAACAGCAGCAGTTGCAGCAAATTGGAGGCCAACTTGAGCAGCAAGGTCAGCAGCAGGAACGGCAGCAGCCGCAGCCGCAACATGCCTCACTGGCTGCCGCTGCAGGAATTCACGAACAGCAACGACAATCAGCGCAGATGCAACAGCAGCAGCAGCCTTTGCAGATACCTCCAGATCCTGGGGCGCAGCGTGTGGATGACATCACCAGGAACAGCCCTGAAAAGGACCCGTCCACTGCAGCAGCGGCCAGGAGCAGCATTGCACATGTGAACAGTCATCGCCGCACTTCCAGCTGCAACGACAGTGGTCAATCTGTGGCTGCGGCAGCAGATTCATCACAGCTCAGCCATTCACTAGGTGGTGCTGATCTAACGAGACTCACTCCCGAAATGGCAGCAGCAGCAGCTGCTGCACTTCCAGGGGCTGCTGCTGCTGCAGCTTCTGGCAACAGCTTAGGCAGCAGCAGGGGCAATGGCAGTGAGGAGGGCGGCCACACTGATACACCAGGACCTATGCTTGTTGGCTGGGAGCTGCGGCTTGTGATGGAGTTTTGTGATGCGGTGAGTGCTGCAACAAGTTGTTCAATGAGTTTCGCTCATCCCTTCATTGCACCTTGAGACTGTGTTCAAGATACATTGGTGCTGCAGGCCGTCACCCTTTCTGCTCTCATGTTTCTCAGCAGCCGTCTGTACCCCTGTACCTGAAGACACCAGTGCATGCTGTAGGCAGCCGCACAATGGGCAAGTTCTCGCCATCCGGTGCCATCATCCATAAACAGGCCTTGTTGTCAGGAAAGGGTTAAAATCCATGTTGGCTTATTGTATGCAGGGTTCACTACGTGCAGCCCTCGACCACAAGCTGCTGATTGACCGCACCACGGGCCTCCCTGCGCTGGAGTGTGTGCTGTTCCTTGCGCACGATGTTGCCTGCGCCATGATACACTTGCATAGTGAGCATCTGCTGCACGGCGACTTGAAGGCCAGCAATGTGCTGCTGAAACGCACCGCACCACGGCTGCCTGTGGGCCCAGAGGTGGCTCATGGCTCTGGCCGGGGCAAGGCTGGACAGCTGATAGGCCTGGGTTTAGGGCTGATGGCAAAGGTGGCAGATTTTGGGCTGAGTCTCACCTTGGGACCTGCTGACACCCATGTGTCACAGATGCATATGGTAGGTGCTGCAGCTTGTTGGTCAAGATGCAAATCATTCATAGTTCTGCTGAATCATGGTCATCAGTGAGAGATGCAACCAGACCTTTGGACGCATTCTTGTGGTGTGATCAGGGGTCTCATGCAGCAGCTGTTGACTTATGGACAGCCAAAGCTTGGTTCAGAGCAACACGCTGAGGGCTGTTGCTCAGAACCAAGCTTTGGCTGTCCATAAGTCAACTGCTGCTGCATGAAATCCCTGATCACAGCTGCTCTTTGCATATGCACACAGCAGCTGTCGCCAGATCAACAGGATGAGCCTGTTTCAAAAGGTTAGCTGCTCTTACTTCTTTCCCACCTACTGCAGGGCACTCTCACTCACATGGCGCCAGAGCTACTGCTTCACGGCCACGCAAGCAAGTCTAGCGATGTGTATGCCTATGGCATCTTGCTCTGGGAGCTTGCCACAGGCCGCAGGCCGTACAGTGGCACTCCAGTCGGTATGCTTGCGCATAAGGTGGCACAACAGGGCTGGAGGCCTGCCTGGCCAGGCGGCTGCAGTCTGCCCGTGCAGATGTTAGCAGAAGCTTGTTGGGCTCAGGACCCTCAGGTTCGGTGAGTATTATCACAGGGTGTACCTTTCTTTTCCAGAGATGGTGCTTGCCATCATCTGGCAGCTGGTGTTTGCCCTGCTGTTTGTGGTGTCCTGGATTGCGGACTTTGCTGCTCATGTGCTGCAGCAATGTTGAGAACATACGCCTATTTGTGGTTTGCTGGGGTTCTGGTTTCACCAGCAGGTGTCTTGCCAAAGTGTCATTCCTCTTTCGTCACTGCTGTTGAGTTCAACTGGAAGCCACTTCTGCTGCTTTGCTGCTGTATTGGTCATCAATTGCAGGCCCACTTTTGAGGAGATAGTGCAGCAACTAGAGGACATGGCAGGGCAGCTTGAGCAGCTAAAGCAGCAGCAAGCGCAAGACATGGCAGCTGCAGCAGCACCAGTCTACAATGCTGGTCCCGACATAGGGGACATAGGCCACGAGCTAACCCCTAGTTTGCTGCAGGACCTAATGCCTTCAGGGTTTAGTGCTGGCAGTGAACACAGCGGCGATGAGGTGCAGATTGCGGACTCTGGGACGCTGTACGAGATGTCACAGCTGAGCACTGGCTCGCAAGAGAAAGTGGCGCCGCATGAGGTGCAGGACCTCTAAGGAGAGTAGCTGATGTACACCTTTGTCGCTTGAGGCTGTTGATGTCTTATTGAACAGCATCTGTCCTTGCGGGCTGCTGCAGTGGTAGGCACAGTGCAAAGGCGCGGCTGCGTATGTTCTATTCAGTGATGCATAGCAGCATTCAGACCCGAAAGCTGCGGCCTCCAGTAGTGAAGCAGCCACGGCGTTGTCACATCTTGGTGTTATCTGTTTCTGTGGGGATTGTTGTATTGGTTCGTACTGCTGCAGCTAGTAATGAACGGCTGCAGCAGTTTGTGATCCAAAGGGACGACATAGCAACAGTGTCGGGGCTTGGGACTGCTGCACTTACAGCAGCTACACAATTGGAGTTGGTTGAAACTGTTGGGTATTAAACGTATGAGCCTGCATTGTGCAAGTGTTCTGCACCTGTATTAGGGCTCTAGGATACTCTATGTGCATGCTTGCTCGGCATGCTCATAGCCAACTGTAGCCAGTCAGGCCATGAGCTTTTGGGTATGCTACCACAGCTTATTAACAAGAGTGTTCCGGGTATGCTCTCACAGCTTCTGTGTAAACAGTAAGTATTTGTCTGTGTTGAAAGGATTGATGATGGAAGGTGCTGTTGAAGGGGTTTGGCGCTAGGGGAGTATCTTTGATGCTGTGGTAGGTCTTGTTGATGGCTCTGCTGGTTGGCTTTTGGCCTCTTAGTGGCAGTACTGGGATAACATGCCTGTACCAAGATGTGAGATTATGATTGTGTCTGTGTGGCTAAATCCTGTGTGTACCTGTCTGTTTTTGGGGAGTGTCTGGGAGCCTTTTGAGCACCTGCTCTGGGTTGGGGTGTATTCAGTATACACACACGAAGCTCATCAAAAAGATTAAGATTACTACAACGTGTTGGATTGTGGCACATTCCATGATTCCCAAAATAGCTGCTTTTCTCACCCCACAGCCAGGAGGAGGCATACAACCAGGCAGCTGAAGCGTCTTTTCCATGATTCCCAGAACAGCTGCTTTTCTCACCCCACAGCAGGGAGGAGGCATACAGCCAGGCAGCTGAAGACTCTATTACTGGTCCTTGGCATTAGGTATTCAGTTCGTCGTATGCTGTTTATGGTGGGCATTGATATGCACACTTGTCACTGGTGCGATAAGCATTGGCCCGAGTCATCATGCAATGCTGTAGGCACTATCAACGCACAATTCGGTGTACACCTATCTTTCTGGACAGAGACTGGCTTACACAACCATCTACCAATGGGGATTTGAACAGGTCTAAGCAGACATGTGACACTCTTACTGTCTGTCGTTAGCTGCTGTTTGCTGCAAGTGAGCTGTCTGCATATGCTGGCGTGGCGTGTCAGACAGACTGTCTAGACCGATCTGGCACAATGGCAGGAATCACAAGTACATTGTGTACAGCATGTAATTGTCTGGGGGTTCTTTGTCACAGGGGTGCGTGGCCACAGTTAGAGAGTACAGCAACAACCATTTATTTTTGACTTGTTATCTCAGGGCCTGGGGTCTCATAACATCTGAGCGGCTGCTGCTGCATGCTGAATCCCTGGGGTGTTGGGATTCTCGTAGTTGCTTACTGCTATCATGCAATGTTGCAGCATCTTATTGGGGCTAGGTTTGTCCAAGTGTCCGATAGTTGCATACAGGATATTTAGAACTGCGATGTGATACTGTGGTTGGATGAATTGTCTTGCTTTGTCCGAGGCTGTGGTCAATGCTGGACTGTGGTCCCTGCTAGAGCTTGCCTACAGCGCCTGTTGGTCATCAGTTTGGTATGTTGCAGGTGACCTCGACTGAAGTAGTTGCCAAAGCCGCCTCTGGTAGCGCAGTTGCCAGCTGTATGTCACACCGTTGTAGATGTGCTGTTCAACCATGTTTGCATTGTGCACGCACTGCGTCATGAGTAGTGGCACCACTCATGACATGACTCGGGGTCTGTAATAGTAATAATCAGTACCTTGCAGCCATAGCATTTACTGCCATCGGCCCCGCGCCTCAAATCTACCCAGTGAATTCAGTCCACTTTCGGACAAGGCGGAGTGCATGATTATCCGATCTCAATTGTGAAGACTTGGGGTCTGTGTTGTGATGCCCATCAGTGCATCGCTTGGACAGATTATCTGGCAGCCACTGACAGCAGATCTGCTGGTGTCTAAACACCAGTCTTCAAGATTGGCGATGTCACTGGGCAAGTTGCCCATGCACTTGTGCACATGAAGCAGCAGGCAGTGGTGCTTCTGATGCACAGGGGATGACAGAGGTTGGTCATTGGAGCCGTTGTGCAACAAAGAGCGTTTGCTATCGTCATCTTGTTGTCGGGCACTGGTCCTGCCTGGAAACAATAATTCTCAGCAGTCAAACTTTACCTCGGAGGCTATGAACTAGGCTGCGTGGCGGACAGGCTGAGCATGCCACCGCGCCAGGAAAACAACACAGCTGTACGCAATCTAAACATTCAAAGGTTTCCAAGGCTACTTGAATCAAATCCGTCCTCTGATAAATCGCATGCTTGGTTGGATACGTCGTCGCTGATGTTCGAACGCCCCACGCCCCCGATCAATGCGCTGCACCGTCCAAGGATAAGAGCTAGGCAGCATGATAACAGTTGTGTCAAGCTGCATCACTTGCAGTAGCCCTGCAAGTTACGTCGTTACTTGCTTCCAGTACAACAATGGACCGAGGACGTTGATTCAACACTGGCAGCCACTGCTCATTTCGATGTCCTCAGAACTTATTTAGTAGGAGTATGTATAGCCAATTTTGAAACAACACGTACACACACTCCACGGCGTCATTGAACCAAAAAAAGTGGGAGAGGCCGACCACTCTTTCAGCCTTCGTCATATCAACATAACCATTTCAGAGAAGTATATCTCTGGAAGCTTCACAAACCCAGACCGCCAAACTCAGCTGTTTAACGGAAACACTATGGATTTTGCGCGAAGCAGCGGCAGCCCTCAGCGGCATGCCAATGGAGAAACACAAGGGCATACAAGGCAAAGGAACGCCTGTCTCGACGATGATTACATGATGTACACTTACAAGGTTGGTACCGATGGAAGCGAGGTCGAGCAGCTGCAGCTGCAGCACATTTGAACACACAGCACGCAGCAATCTATGGACATAGAGGTGTTTTGTGTGATTGGGACGCGCATGTGTCGTTCTGTGCTCTTTTCTATAGCGATGCAGAAGAGTGTCCTGAGTGAGAACACTTCGACCAGAGCCTTCCAGCCTTTTTGCTTTCCATGCATTTTGTTATAACAGCTCTATGTACAGTCCTGATGCGAGCTACAAGCTGCGCTACAGGTCAGGTTGTAGTGCTGTTCAGCCAATTCATGCGAGCAATTTCGTAGTCTAACCTTTGATGGCCGGCACCTGGCTGCTATTGATAGCGCATTGAAAATTTTCTGATCATGAACATCCATCGCCGCTGCCGACGCTCGCAGGTCATCCCGTGCTCACGTGTCTCAACTCACAATTGGAAGCTCTGCCACTTTTCACATGCCGGTGAGGTTGCAGCCCGGCGAAGAAACCCCAACTGCCATCAGGCGGACCTCTGTGCGTGGGTCAGTGCGGTAAGTTGGCGGCAGCCTGCAGCTCCTTCATGAGCGTTGTGACAGCTGCAGGTCAGGGCATTGTGATGAATCGCCCTGCAAGCCCATGTTGTAGTCGAATGATTCAAGCTGCTGCATTCTGCGCTGTACCTGGATTATGACGAGCTTGTGCCTCTGCTTCCTTCATTGCAGGACAAGGAATGTCCCATGGGCGACAAGTGCAACTTTGCACATGTGAGTTGTGAAAACATACTGCAAGCCTGCAGCAGGCCAGACCAGCAGACAGTCAAACAGCTGTTACTTGGGTTAGGACAACTTCAGCAGCAGCGTCATGTCAGTTTCCTCGTTCAGCTGCAAATTTATGCTCTCCACTGTGGCATGGCAGCATGCTGACCACCCCTCTCTTCCACCACTCGTGCATGTCAAGATTGTCCCCCTTGGCCAACCCCTGAGTAGCTGCTGCTTTGTTCCTTCTGCAACTGCAGAATGCCTTTGAGAGTTGGCTGCATCCAGACCGCTTCAAAACGACATTGTGCAGCTACGCAGGTACCTGCACGCGCAAGTTCTGCTTCTTTGCACACTGCACCAGTGAGTTGCGCATCCCCAGTAAGCAGAACCCTCACCAGATGAACCCTGGTGCACCCAAAACCACCACTAGCCTGGACACCAGCAGCGCCGCTGGAACTCCAAACAGCAGCAGCAGCAGCAACAACAGCAGCAGCAAGATACTTGCACAGCTCCGGCCTTGTTGGACGGCATCAAATGACTCGGCAGTGCTGAACAGTGCAGGTGGGCTGTACCTCAACAGCAACCCTCAGAGCGGTGCAGACATCTACAGTAACAGCAGTTGTGCATTTACCCTGAGGCAGCCAGGTGCCCAGACACTGCCAAGCCTAGTGGGTGCTCATCCACAACTGCCACCACCACCAACAGCAGCAGCGGCAGGGGGAGGGGCAGGGCCAGCAGCCCTGTCTGTGGTTGTGCCTGGTATGACAGCAGCAGTGACTGCAGCACCAGTCGGCTCTTTTGGGATGCCGTACTGGGATGGTGCAACTGCGCACAGACTGGGCAGCACTCATGTTGGCTCTGACAGCAGCTGCCAGTCTGGGCATATCCTATTTGACACAGCATCAACACCCTCTTCACTAACAGTGGCATCAGTGTCACCAAACCAGAGCCCTGTCATTGCCAGAGCAGTCACTGCCAGCAGCAGCAATAGCACCGGCAGCAGTAATGCCCACCTACCTGCACTTGCATTACCAGGCTATGACTGCAGCCAGCAACAGGACACCAACCTTCGCCAGCAGCTGTTGCAGCATCTAGCAAGCCTGCAGCAGCAGCAACAACACCAACGGCAGCAGCAGCAACTTGTATTGAACCAATGCAACCAGGCATGGACGCTGGGACCTAGGGGTGCCTCTAACCCTACTAATCCATCTCTGCTATCAATGAATCCTGTCAATAGACCAACCATGGACCCTAGCTTGGAAACAGCCGTTCTACCTGCTGCTGCTGCATCAGTGGCAACCTGGCCAGCAAGCTTTTCCTTGGTCTCATTGCAGGCTTGTGAGCAATCACAGCAGCAGCAGCAGCAGCCTCAGGTTGTGCTTGGGGTTCAGCACCCATCAAGCCTTGCAGTGTGTCAGGGTTTAGCGCCTGAACACCAGTCAGGGCTTGGGGCTCCAGCGGGTTTCAACCCTTCTGTGGCGCAGAACAAATTTAGCAATGGCAGGTACATTGCCCTTGGTGACGCTGCGCAGCTTCAGCAGCAGTTTAACATGCTCTCTTTTGCCATGCCTCAGCCTGCATAAGTGTGAGTTATTGGTGGCAGTGCAGGGCTTTTGCCTGGGGTTATTGCGGCTGCTGAGGGTCTTGTGAACACTCACACACACACGCATGGTTGGTATGTAAAGCTGGTTGTGTAGGGACCACTGTGGGAATGCATAACACCAACTTGAGGTGATGGGTTGTGTGCATTGCAGTTGAAGCTGCTTGTGGGTTTGTGTCTTCAACTGATGCATGTAAGTGCCTGAATATGATATGCAACAATTGACAGGCACAAGCTGTTCTTCAGTATGCATCAGTCGTGTAGGTGCATATTGATGGTGGTGGTGTACCTCACTGCCAGCAGTGTCGCTCCACACCAGATTTACGTTGAGGTGCGCAGATTCTGTGTATTACCTTGATCGCCAGGCATTGAGTAAAATTGTTCAGTCAAAAACATTCCCAGCATGGGTGTTGAATGCCTACAGGTTCCTGATTGTAGCTGGTACCAGCTGGACACAATTGTCTGATCTGCTCAACACAGGGCAAGCTGGCTCAGCAGGGGGCCCTGCCCCCAACAGTTGGTCAGCAGCCCAATGCAAGTGAATGCAACTCCCCAGGGAACCTTGATGGCATAGTATGGTGCATGGTTGTGTGTGTGTGGTGGCCCGGCTCAGAACCCCCAGTGCACAGGTTGCACAGAAAGAGTGCAGAAAGTTGGCTGGCAGGCCCATGGTGTATTGTTGTTGAGTATTGATGTGAGATTCTGGAATCACGGGGTTCATTTCACATGTCAACCAGCATACCAGCTGTGTTTATCTGGTGAGTGGCACGTGGCAGAGTGCCTGCGCGTGTGATGCCCTCTTGTGTGAGGTGATTCTTAAGATGTCCATATCAATTATTTCATGTCAAAGGCATGTGGCTGGACTCCGTCAACTTGGTGATGAACACTTAGCATTAGATATCTTGGGTGGTGATTCTTGCAACTCGTGGTAAGCCTGCTGCGGTTCATATATAAGTCTCTTAGCACCTCCTAGATACTCAACTAGTTGCATTAGCTAGTCATTAGCAGTGGGAATCCATTGTTTCTGGTGTTGGCCGTGATTGACTGATTCCAGTGTGGCCTCTTATCAGGCTAAATCATCAGCCCTGAACTGCTCCTGGGACACAAAAAGTCTCTGGCTGTTTGAGCTATTTGAATTGTTTCATCGCATGTTGAGTGTGTGCGTGCTGCTGTCAGTGGCAGCGCACTTCAACGTTGTCCCTTGGCTGCATAGGTGATGACTCTTTATGGCAACTACATGGCAAATGCCGGCTGTTTGTGCTGTTGCTCGCTACAAGGGTTGCTTCCTTTGCTGCTGTAGGAGCCACTTCTGGCAGGTGGCAGTACGGTGTACGTCAAATATAGCTGCCTGCCACCCGCTGGCTTTGGTGTACTGCAAGGCAGTACTGGCTGCTCCCCAATGTCTACTGGTTTTTATATGAGCTTTGTCTACAGAATGAGGATCCTGCTGATCTACTAGATACATGGCAACATGGCGACTGTGTTCCACTGCTACCTTGCCATGTCTGCTACTTGATTTGGATGCGGTGATTTCTAGTTCAGTGCCTGGTGTAGCTGGTCTGCTGGTCCTTGACTTCATCCCAGTTGGTTTGTGGTTCTTATCCACTCTCTGAACCAGCCTGCAGACTGCCAATTGCTTGGTGATAGTGTTGTTACACAGGTTCTTGCACACCACTCGAGGTTTGCATCTGTGCACCCCCGCCTGTCGTTATTCAGTTTGTACTCCCTGCTTTATGCAGTGGCTTTGGGGAGCTTTCCAAGCAGAATCTGTCTTCTCAAGCCGCATGCCGGCCACTGTCAGGTTCCATAGTTTTTGCTTCATGAAAGGCAGCCGATTTGTCATTAGCCGTCAAGTCAGAAAGTCTCTGACTGGTATCTTGTTAAAGGCGCCTGAGATGCACTCTGGCGCCTGTGTTCTTCGCTGGTTGCAGCCTTGGCGCTATCAGTGGCAGTGTTGATCACCAGGGTGAGATATGCGATGGTTTCTTGTTGCCACACATGCTCCACTAGCAATGGTCAGAGACTGCCTCACATAACCAGGCAGACTCTGAAAGCTTTTCTTGTGGTGCTCTATGTCAGTCGTCGGAGTCCCTTTCATCAGTACAAAACAGTAAGCTTCAGGTATATTGTTGCGGTTACAGTATACCGCAATTGGATTGTACGATGTGTATGATGGAATAGTCACCTTAGACATATCCCGCAGGAGCCTTTTGATGCACATCAACTATTCTCAATTCACAACAGGCTTGGTTCAATTAAATGCATAGCATGCATTGTTTGCATGTCAATTGTCGCTGGCGCAGCACAGCTACTGAAGCAGCAGGAGCTCTTGGCGTCTGATTGGCAATCTTGAAAGCATACATTGCTTTGGCATGGCCTTTCCTGAGCACTTGCAATGTGCATTGCACAGTACATCCGCTTTTCGTCTATCAGTATAGCAGCTGCCAGTGCACGGATAACATGGGTGCCGCAGCAACGGCACAAAGCACGTAGCTTATTGCACTGCTGCAAATGCAGTCAAGGACTTGAGCTTGATGGTTTGGTGGAAAACATCCATGGATTACATTATCACTCAAAAAGTGTGTTGGCAGTTGTAATGTGCCCGACAGGTTGTGCTGTCTTGGACCAAGCATGCTGGGCATGCTAATGATGCCCTCATGGCTGCTTCTGCTAGCTGAATATTGGTTTGTGAGCTGTTGGAACCACTAAATGCTGACAACAGCATCACTGCCGCCAGTCTTTGGCAGCATGATTGTATGACAACCTGCAGGCTTGTTGGTGTTGATCTGAGCACAGTCCCTGTGGTGAGCCCTATAGCTGGATGAGGCGCTGTATTAGATGTACTACCTGGCAAGGCACACCACAAAGCATGGATATGCCATACATACTCAGTCGCATTGGACAGTTCGTATTACTGCATGCAGCCTCTATCAAGATTTGGCAGCATAGGCCCAAGATGGCCGCCACATATTTACTATAATACTTTGTCACACATATGATGGAGTACGTCCTCAAAACGTATCATACATGATGCACCTTTTACTTTTAAAGTTGGTGCGACTGTTCCCAGTGACATGTTGTCACTAAATCAGCATGGCCAGTACAGCACTGAGCATGATGGGGGGACAATTGTATTGTATCATGCAATGGAGCCACCATAATCATGGCCAGAAACTGGTCATAGCCGTGGATGTGGGGAGAGCCTCTCCCCGGGGGTCTCCACTTCCCATGGTTACGACCAATATCTGACCATGGATTGGCCGTGGCACCAGGTAGTGCATGGGGCTCTGGAGTTCAGAAGCTTGCCCATTGGTATAGTGCCACCCCGCACAAGTATTGTTCAACAGTCATGGCGATAAAATTGGTAACAAGAGCACTGCTATGGCACAGTTGCTACAGGAACCAAACAGCTGCCTTGGCCTGGCACAACATACTATAGTATGCCCTTGTCGTAAAAGAGGATGGCAATAATTGATTGGACAATCCGCCTGCGAAACATCGGGCGCGAGGCCGATGGCAGTGAATGCTATGGCTGATGGTATCAATTATTATTATTATTATTATTATTATTATTATCATTATTATTATTATTATTATAGTATGCCGCAGTGCCACCGGGGTGCCGCAGCGGCACCGTGCATTGTGACAATTGAGATTACCTGGCCCACTGTGTGTTGTGTGGTGCCTCAGGCAGGCTCGTAGGTTTCAAGTGGTGTGGCCGCCGTCAACTTGACTTTTGAAAAGTTTTGAGGACCAGTCACTTCACTGATCCTGAGACGCAGTTGCTCAAGCCACTCAGTGAGGCAGCTTGCAAGTCTTGCCAATTGGCACAATGTGTATAATACCGTGCTGTTGTCACGGAACGGTTCTGTCAGGTTAGCCAAAATGTTACGGCGCTGTCAATAGTGATCACTAGTCAGGCCCTGAGTCGGACTGGCTCACGAGAGACGGTGCGTATTGCCATGGCAATGGTCTCGCACTCAGCCTGCATGGCCATGCAGGCTGAATTCTGCCAACTGAAGTGTCATTGCACAGCCTGTGGGAAGCGTGCTTCCGCAACTGGGTTGAGGTTGTGTACTGTAACCTTTCCAGTTGGACACACCTACTAAGGCCCTAAGGCCCTAGGGAGGGGCGGGGGAGACAGCCAGAACAGACAAGGCAGGCACAAGCATCAATATGTGGTATGAGGGCGGGCAGTCTGAGACTGCCTGCTTGAAATTAGTGTGTGCAGTGGTTGTCTCACAACCCGTCTACGCCTTGAAGGCGTGTCACTGGAATGTGGTGTGTTAGAGTTTTGGTCAGCTAAAACTACAGCCTAGTGACTGAGTGTAGGTGAGGCGATGGGGCGACATGCAGTACCCGCCATCTACCAGTCCCGGTTGTTGGACAACTGGCTCAAATGAGCTTGCTGTATATGTATACCTACTGTGATCAAATACTGTGCTTTGCCCAATGAGCCTGTACTTGGCTCGCTAACGGGCGGGTTACACTCGTGTAACTTACAACTTGACTGACAAAGAATCATTCTTGATAGACACAATATCATACCAGGGTGGCGCCCCCGACGCATGTCAGCGCATTTGTCATAGCAATTCCACTTGCCCCATGCTAAATTTCTTCTACAACCTCACTTGTGTTGAACACTGTCCCCTGCAGCATGTTGATGCCAAATACTTTGGCCCATACCATATGGTGCCATGCATGCACCTCAACAAACAATCAACCCCTGTAAACAACCAGTATTCCAGAAGTCTTTCCGAAAGAACTGGGGAACTGGGTAAGCACAATCAACCTGGTGCAGAGCTCCTTGATAACATCAGAAAATTTTCTGCTTCAACAGGCACATTCCAAACACCAGATGTGTAAGAAACCTCTACCAGCTTCCTGGGCGCACCCATGTCACAGAATGGTTATAATGTTACTGTTAACAGTCCCTTCAGCTGCTGCATCACCCCATCTACCTCTTGCAGCTGCAGACCTAGGAGATTCACCCATGTGCCATCTAAAACAGCATCAGGTATGCTGTAGTGCTTGCTGCAGTATAGCTGGTTGCCAAGTTTGTCTGGAACTAGATGATTGGGTGCATGTCTGTGCCTGTGTCTATGATGGCTGTCCTCCCTTGGCCTCGGCGGATGCAGCATCCGCTGCTGCTGCTGCCGCTTGTGGTCAAAGGGACTAGAGGCATTGGTAGACTGTCCATGCTGCTGCAGCTTCTCGGGATCATGATCATGTGCATGGTGCTGCTCAGTGTCATGATCAGGTGAACAGCGTTGCTGCAGCTTGTTGCCACGCTGTGGCAGACTGCCTGTCACTGCATTTGGCGGCTGCGTGTTTGCTACTATGTCATCTCTTTGTTCTAGCTGGTGGTAGGCACCTGCAACCTGCTGTACAGCGCTGCCACTGCCCTTGCTGCCAAGCATCAACTCAGCGGTACATTGCAGGACAGCAGCTGCCAGCACTGACGGCTTAGCCTTGATGCAAAGGTCCGTGTACGCAATCACATCGTTGAGCAGACACACCGCTGCTGCTGCCACTGCTTGGCTGACACTCAGCAGTTGACAGAAATTGAAAAGGTGCTTGTGCGGCTGAGGGGCCTGCAGCTGAAACTTCATCATTCTCAGCACAACCTGCTCCGCCATGAACAAGGCATCCTTGGCTTGATAGTACTCATTGCCAACCACTGCTAGTGATAGTGACACTGCAGGCTCTTGCTGCTGTGGCGCCTGATCCTGCTGCTGTTGTGGCAAGCTGCATGGCTGCTGCTGCTTTGCTGATGCAGAGCCATCATCAGCAGTGTGCTGCCGCTGCTGCTGCTGCAGCTGCTGTTGATTATTGGTGCTAGTGTGTTGTTGGGTTTGCTGCTGTGCGACTGCCAGCAGTGTTGAATGCAATGGGGCAAGTGATTGCAGTAGCTGCTGCTGGGTTGGGTGACTGATGATACGAGCAGAGTTGATGAGTTGGTTAGCTGATACATGCACCTGCAGAGAGAAGGACATCACAAGTTTGTTTGAACAGGAGTGTTGTGTATGATGAAGTACTTTGAGTGAGCTGCTGCTGCAATTAGAAGCAGCAGGGCTTGCCCTTGACTTGATATCTAAGCAGAATGTCCTACTTGTACGTGTTAGCTGACAGTGTCAGCCTGACACACGGAAGCAACATCAAGAGATGATGCTAATTAGGGCAGCTAACATGTGCAGGCATACGTTTCTGCCTGGTGATGAGACTGACAGCCCATCTCCTGCACTGTTGTTTCTTGATAGGTACTGGCTGAACAGAATGCAGTGTTGGGCTGCTGCTTGCTGCCGCAGCATAAGTTTTACTGTAATCTTGACTGTGCCCTGCAGTGCCTGTGAGGGTACATGTGGCTGTATGTTTTCTGCTGATCGCACTATAGGGATTGTTGTGACGACAGGCTTGGTCAGCATACGCAAGAACGCATACCAGAGCAAAGGCGGTTGGTAATACTAGCACGACGACCTCTGCTGCACGATGGCTCACCTCTTCAACCTTTGCAGCAACATAGATGCATGCTGTAACCAAATCCTGCAACAGCAGTGATTGACATGAAAGCAACCACGGTGCACCTCGCTGCCCCTGTCATGGGCACTGAACTTTACTCTGCTGATCACTGACACCCGACCTGGCTTGTTAGCTGAACAGCGTGATCGCCCAGGTGTATCCTATGTAGGTAGGTAAAGGCGGTGGTGGTTGCGACTGCTGGCAGGTCCAAGACCCTGGCAAGTGCCCTCAATAGTCGGCAAGCATCTATGTACTTGGTTTGCATTCACCACACCAGCGTAGAGGGTCGGGCCGACGTGCGAAAGCCAAGTTCGTGATCACCCGTGGGCTGTCTTATGAGCAGCGAGTCAGATAGGGTGTTTGGCCGCAATCTAATACTAATCTGTTGAGATCATTCTTGTTCATGCTGGTGCGGTTACAAGCCTTGGTGTTGGAAGACCGAAATGCCATATTAACATTACACGCTTTGTCGTAAGTCAAAATCCCTGTAGAGACCAAAGATCAACAGCTGTACTTCCTGACCGATACGTTTCGACTGCATGCTCGATCCCCATGCACGAAGGAAAGCTCCTCGTGTGATTCGCTCGCCCTGTAAGCATCGTTAGAATGTTCAATACACAACAAGTGCAACACCATGCTTTACACAGGGTCCATAAGGGCCTGCTAGGTGGCCAATTGAGTGTGGCTGCCCGTCTGGTTTCTAGTCGGCCCCGCATTGGCGTGTGCAGTGCCACAAGCGCCCCAGCTACTGATTCCACTGATGACACATCAGATAGTAGGCCTAGAAGGACTCGTCGGACTCGCCTCTTCCCCTCAGACACCAGCAGTGCTTCTGAGAAGCCAGCTGCTCCAGCAGGGCGGACTGCCGATGGGAGTAGCCAGCGCAGACGCACAGCACCCGAGGCACCAGCAATCTCTGATGAGTTCAGAATGGCTTTTGAGTCTCTTGGGATCAAGACCCTGCCTGTTGAGCAAGTGAGTGGTTTGAAGCAGTTGCAACTGCAGAGTCCGTTCGGAAAGCAGAGGTCTTTATGCTTTTTTAGCTACGCATAACATCAGGTGCTCAGACAGCTGGCAAACAGTGGCTTCTAATCAACCAAGTGCACCTGGAGTCGCCGAGAATCTATAATGCGCACCGCAAATCCATAACCCTTTCAAACCTGTCTCCGGCAACCATGGCAGTGCTTCTACAGCAGCATTTGAAGCTGGAGTGTAAGCAGCCAGCCTCAAGACCTGATCACCCTTACCATTGCAGCTGATTCTGCACATCTGCATTGTGTCTGCTGCAGCCCAAGCGGCAATCCCGTGCTCGTGTAGATTCCCAGGACACTGACGTTGACAGAGAGCAGCGCAGTAGCAGCAGGAGAAGTAGCAGCAGGGACGGGGAAGATCTTGATAGCAAAGCTGATCGGTTCCGGGAATGGGGCAAAGATCACCAAATCAGCAGCAGCAGCAAGGGCAAGGGGCCATCATGGTCAGGCAGGGGAAAGCAAGCCAGCAAGGATGAACCTGAATTGGGCAGCAGCAGCATCAGCAAAGCAGAGTGGGACAGGATGTCTCCTGAGGAGCGGCGTAAGCAGTGGGAGCTTGAGGCAGAAGAGAGGCAAAGGATCCGTGCCGAAGAGGAGCGGAAGCGCTTGATCAGGAAAGAACGCAGCGAGCGCATTCCCACCAAGCCCAAGCCCAAGCAGGACAGGGTTATCTTCCAGGCGATCACCAGGGAATGGGACGAGAAAACCAGCCTGGAAGAGCGCAGGGGAGCCAGAGCAGCAGCACGCAAAATTTCCTCCCTGGGGTTGTACGACCGCAACAAGACCGTACGAAAATTGCGACAGAAGTACGTTCAGGGCAGGATAGACGAACAGCAGGACCCTCAGGCTCAGAAGGTAGCTCAACGGGCAGTCCAGCAGGTGCAGGAAGCAGCAGCACTAAGTATTCAGAAGCCGAAGGAGGAGTTGTATCAAGAGGCGGCCGGCGTCAAGCGCAGCTTTGAGCGAGCTGAAGCGCTGGGCGAGGGCGAACGGGAGAGGCTGTGGAAGGAGTACAAAACATTGGAGTCTCAGATCAAGATTGGGCGTAAGGGCTGCACTCCTGCATTGGTGACTGCTATCCAAACTTACTGGCGTGGCCGAGAGGTTGTCAAGCTTAGAATTCATGATGACAAGTCTGCTCGCAAGGTAATGGTCATTGGCGCCTCTCTGCAACCCTCGATTCTGAACCCTCCTGCGGGTCTGTGTAGGTGCAGTTGTATGTATCTGCAGCGCTGCTACTTTGCCATGTGCTTCTGAAGCTCCAACTGGCTCATGCTTTGCGTCACATGTGTGCTTTTTCTGTCCTGTGTTGATGACTTGCTGTATGTCCTTGTAAGTGACCTGGTGTAGCTTCCGTGCACTGAGCATGTTGTACTGATGGCAGCTGTATCACACCAATGTCACACCACTGTATTGAACACATCTCATCGCACTCAGCAACAGATGAAGTTGCCAGCCTGAACCCTCTGCACATACAGCTCTGACTGCTGCCGCTGCTCCTGCTGCTGCAAATGTGTGATGCTTTTCTATTATTCCAGATGAACCTCCCCCGCATGAACCTGTTGCTCAGAGAGATTGAGGAGCAAACTGGAGGTGTGCTCATTGAGGCTCAGGGATCATCCATCTGGCTCTACAGGTGTGAGCTGTTGGGGTCTCCATTTCCATCTCTCAATCATCATGAGTGACCCGCTGCTGCGGCATTCTGATCTTTCTGTGCCTGATTAAGTCTTTGGCATGCTATAGTCCTTGCTTAAATTGGTTGTGGTGTCCTGTTGTCTGTGGGGAGTTGTTTGGACAGTTGCAGCTGGCACAGTTTCCTTCTTTAAGCTCTATTAATCACAACAGTCACAACAGCTTTCACAGCTGGTGCAGCTGCTTTTGTGGGCTGGACAGTGCTGTTGCAGCTGATGCAGCCCGGGAAGGCGGATCTGTTGCACCAGCAGTGCCAACCTTTTCACACGGTTACTGTCATGTAATACTGTCATGTAATTGTACTATAGAGTCGTACAAAGACATTGAGTTGTGTGCCTGTCTGTGTGTCTCTACAGAGGTCCTGACTGGAAGCCGCTGCCTGTGGCACCGCCTTACAAACCCCCCGCAGAAGCAGAGCGGTTCACGCAGCAGCACACCCCTAGGGGCAAGTGGACAGACATTGCCGGCATCAGCTGCTATGTTGTCAGCAGTAATGAGACGGCTGATATGCCCAGTGCTGCTGTTCCTGCAAACTCTGGAGTTGGGGCTGCTGCGTCATTGGCGGGAGCTGCTGTTGCTGGTGGAGATGTTATGACGGTGTTGTTTTTGCCTGATCAGTTCTGTATGAAGGACCAGCCTATGATGATGCAGGTTTGCTTGGATTGCCAAGAATACATTTGATTCTTCCTTACTGTTTTATTGAGAGCAGGTTCGACGGCTCACACTGCTATTGCCTTGTTGCCTGCAGTCTGCTACTGTATAAGACCCATTATGTTAATGACACCCTCATTTCCTTCATCAGTACTGCTCAGAGCTGCCCATTGCTGTGATTGTCAGCAGTCACCTCTTCAATGGCTATGCTTGTGCACAGCTTCTGTATTGCACACAGTTGTACAGCTGCATCGCAGCCTTCGGGTCCAGGGTGCTCTCGTGCCAAACCTCTGACCCCCCAGACCTCCCCAAACCCCACAAGCATTAGCACAAACCCACTGCATCCTCCACTCACAGCTCACAGCCCACCTGCTGTTTGGCTGCAGATAGCTGATCGTGTAGCCGCCAAGGGTGCTCTGGTAGTAATGCCGGACCTGCTTGGCCCTCCAGCAAGCTTCAAGCTGTCTGCGGTCAATACAAACGGCCAGACAGAGGGCACAACGCCTGGTGGAAGCTACTGGCTGCTCAACAGGTGGCCTGTGGTACGCAAGAGGAAGTTGGAACATATGGAATGGTTTCAGTCAGGTGCGCAAGCTGCCTGTGCATGCCCTTTCTGCGACTCCAGTTTTTTGCCTGTTTTTTGCCATTTTTTGCCCCCTTTTTTTTGCTTTTTTGGCCTTTTTTGCCTGTCTTTTTCCTGATCTATGCCTGTTAGTCTGCTATCTGCTGTGCTGACGCCTGTTGATCTGCTGTTCCATGAGACTGCTGAAGTGTTGCCTTGGGAGGACCTGTGTCAGTGGTGTGACAGAAGTAGAGAGCTTCCCTGCTAGTTGGCTCTGGGAGATTTACTGGGCTTGGTGTATTGTGCAATGGCTGGCGTACAGTGTGTTCTTTATCCTGTAAAGCTAAGGACGCATGCACTTGTTGTTGTTGGCTGTGCTGTGCTGTACTTTGCTGCAGGTGGGGGCAGCTGGCTGCAGCAGCGGCCGCGGCTTTTGCAGCTGATTGAAGAAATGCAGCGGCAGGGAATGTATGACAAACATGTACCAGACCTGGGGGCGCCTGTAGCAGCAGCTGCAGCTGCAGCGGCGGCGGCAACAGCAGCTGCACAGGGAGACGCTTCTGAAGCAGAGCCCCAGCAAGAGCCCCAGCAGCAGGAACAGCAGCAGCAGCAGGGCAGTGCTGGCAGGCCTCTGGGGATACTAGGGTTTAGCTGGGGTAGCCATAATGGTCTACGGGCTGCAGGAGATCAGGAGTTTATTGCAGCAGGGCTTAAAGCAGTAGCAGCAATGTCACCAATGACTTTCCAGAAGGATGTGGAGATTGCAGCTGCCCTCAAGGTAGGACCGCGTTGTCCAAGTTACTTTGTACTTTGACAGCAGCGTGGACATTCCCGTTCAAGGGCATTGCAAATGGCAACAATGAAATGAAGTTTGCTGTGACAAATGCTTTGGCAATGGTTGGTTGCTGTTGCTGTTGCTGAGCTGCACATCAGGGCGGCATGGTATCATGCAGCATAGGCGCTGCATGTTCGCAAATGCTTTACGCAACCTAGGTATCAATCCACAGCCAGGACGGTACTGTTAGTACACTGTCAGTTGAACAGCCCAAATGCTTTGGTTGGCAGTTGATCTCTACTTCTTCACAGATCTTCTGGTTCGCAAGGTGTTGATTTACATGAATACCAAGCATGACAGTTTGTGTGGGGCAAGCTGAGGACTCAGATGTCGTACTCATTTTTGTCTTCTGCTTGTGAGATCTTTCTTGCCTCTGTAACCCCTTCCTTTTGCCACTTCCTTGCTTCCGTCCTTCTCGGCTGTGTTTATATGTCTCTTGCTTGTTAAGCCCTTCTTCCCTCTGCATTCCTTTGTTACGCGTTTTTAGAGATCAGTTTAGAAACAATAAATGCACTCTCTTTACCTACCTTCGTCACCTTCTCGTACCTCCTCCTTATTCATGTCTTGCTTGTCTTGCTTTCCCTCAGGTCCCTGTGTGTCTCCTGCCAGCCAAGTATGACCCGATGGACCAGATGATGTTGACCATTGACCTGCTGCAGAGGGAGTACGCCTCAAGATGCATCTTCAAGAGGTTTGGGAAGGTGAGGGTTTGTGTGGTGTGGTGAATTGGATTTCAGCCACATGTGTGCCTGAGTGCGATCTCTGGTAGCTCTGCGCGTATGTATCCTTGCTTCAGCACATCGCATGCAGCTGCAGTTGACTTGTAGACTGAAGTGGGTTCTGAGTGTTGTTGCTGTGTTGTTATTGACATACTCTCCTGCAGCCCAAGAAGCTCTGTTGGCTGCACTCAGGCATGTGGCTAAAGCTGCATTCTATGGCATGGAGTTTTCTGCATTTGTATTAGCCTAAACTATCTTGCAGTATTGTGTCGTTGCATGGATAGTTCGCTGACATCTGCTGTACTGGTGCTTGTCATTGACTTGTTATGTGCCAGGTGAGGCCTGGCTGGGCAAACTGGTTACCACAATGGAGCGAGAACAGGGCAATGTATCAAGCAGCAGAGCAGCTGGTGCTGTCCTTAGCATTCCTGCAGCGTGAGCTGCTTGGCAGTACAGCAGCAGCAGCACTGCTGCCGCCGCCTCTGCCATCAACAGTGAGAACAGCAGAGGAGCAGGAGGCTGCCATGAAGGCTGCTGCTGCTGCAGATGCTCAGGGGGAGCAGCCACAACAGGATGGCAGTGGGGATGATAGTGATTAGAGTGTTTCAGCGTGGTCTGAGGATACAGCGGATTTGGGTCAGCAGTAGTAGCTTGTCACAGCAGCTGCCAGCTGATGCAATGAATCATATGGTGAACAGTGCATGCATACGCGCCTCTGATTTGCCTTCGAGATGGAAAGAATAAGTTGCCGCAAGTTGTGGCCAGAGAATCACAATTAATCCTTTTCTCTTCTTGCAATGCAACTTGCACTGGCTTTGAAAGCTTTTGGGAGAGGTACTTGCAAGTACATTTGGTGGCTCTTTTGAAGATCTTTACTGCTCTAGAGCAGTGCCAAGGGGCAAGGCACAGGAGTGTAATTGCTGTTTCTTATCACTTGACTGCAGTCACTGCAACGATTGTGGTTGACTTGAAGAAGGCCTGGTGCCTTTTTCTTTTTAAGAAGAAAAAAGAAAAGCAAGCCTGACGCTTTCAGGGAAACTGTGTAGTTGTCATATTCATGAGGAGCTTTAAGTGCAGTAGGCCAGAGGACGCCTGCTGACCCAGGATCAGCCTGGTATGCAGAGTACCCCACACTGCTTGATACCTAGTAGATTCAAGGCACAAGAGAGACAGCGGCTCACCAGCTCGTGTTCCCAGATCAGCTGCAGCCATGGCCGTGCTGGCAGAGCCAGCCATGACACTGCACAACACGATGTTGCCTGTGCTGTAGCTCTCTGACGGCACCCTCGAGTTGCCACTGTTGTGTCTATCAAACATCAACTGATCATACCGTGAACAGAGTCGTGGAGTCATTGGAACGATGAAAGGTCAATATAATGCTCTGGAAGGAAGCGGGAGCTGATAATTCGTAATAGTGTTATGCAGCTTGGAGTTTGAAAATGCTGTCATCGCTTCTTCACTCACCGGAGCCAGAGAAAGTCTGTGGTTGTGCTGATTTGTTGGCGCAGGCTGTAAAAGGTATCGGCATGCGAGTGCTCAACAACGACACGCTGCCTAGAGGCAGTATGATACTGCCAGCACCCCTTCTGTAGCGCGGTAATGCGATTGAAAGTTCAATCAATCACTTTCATGAGCCTGTTGAACAGGTGATGGCGGGGCAGCGTCAGCATGGAGTACATTGGTGACAAACTTGGTGAGTGTGCTGATGTGGAGCACGTACTACGGGCTTGTCAAAGTATACTATGTACTAATGACAAGGTCCCTGGTATTTCTGAATGCCATGCAGCTCACTCGTCAGCTGAGACCAGAGGCAGGGCTCTAGAGAGCTTAGATTTCAAGTGGAAGTATGGCCTTGTTGGTGCTGCTGATCTGCTGCAGGTGGGTGACCTGCACCGTCGCTCACATCTAGGCCAGTCAGCACTGACTATCGATTGAGGTCTCCAACAGCTCCCGGCACTCAGCAGTTGCATGTAACATGCACAGTGGGAGCTATGATCATTTCACAGCAGCAGCGCAAATCCAACTTTGCATTCAGCCATGATTTATTGGCCATAGTGACAAACTCTGAGCTGCAATTTCCGGATGTGCAGGATCGTAAAGTGCTGAAGGGCCTGCTCGGTGAGTGGCGTGCAACCAGCAATACACTGAGCCAGAGATATCGCTGGTAGTGCTTGGTGTGGTGCAGTTGTGATTCAAAGTATGAATCCTCAAAATCTGTCTACAGCAGAGCAGACTTAATCCACCTCTTAAGCAGCAGCAACGGTCAGCATCCAGGTTTTTTCTGTATGTACTGTCTCTGTTGCACAGGCCTCTTGAACATTGGCGATGGCGTACAAACCACTGCAGTGGCACTGCTACTGCTGCGCAAGCTGGCAGCTGCAGACCCCAGGCTCTGTAAAGCACTGCTGGAGCTTGGCGCTTTGCAGAAGCTGCATGCATTCACATCCAGAAGTACCCATGCTGCAAGTCTGTCACCACAGAAAGAAGTAGCAGCTGCGCCTAAGTTCTTTATAACACCTGGAGTGTGGCCTGATGAGCTGCTGCCTTCAGTAGAAGCACTCGTGGGCCTGCTGCTGTCACCAGTGGCACCTACCAGCAGCTCCAGCAGCAGCACCCACAGCCCTGGGATAGCTGCAGATCAGGACAATTCAAATATCTCAGATCATAGCCAGCGCAACACAGTAGGGAGAGCAGGTGTCAGAGGCAGTAGCAGTGCTCACCTTTCAGTGGGAAGAAATCAGCAGCAGAAGCAGCAGCCTTCCAGTGGTACAGCAGACAGCGGCAGCAGCAACCTGCAGAAAGAGTCAAGAAGGCACCTGACGTCAGAACAGGGCACTCCAGGCGGGCCTGTGCATCCTGTTTTTGGCAGATTGCAAGGTGTATCAGCTCCATCTCCAGTCAACAGACCTGGGTCCTCAACTTGCTCTGTTGCTTCATCCGGCACTGCCGCTACTGGATCACCTGCAAGCACCACAAAGCACCCAGCTCACAGAGCACTGCCAGCAGAAGATGAAGGACAACTCAGCTCGCCAGGGCCTGCTGAAGAGGCCGGAGTAGCTGGATCAGTAGAAGATCCAAGTACAGTTTATGCAAAGCAGGGTGTACAGTACTGTGCATCTTCAACCGGGCACTCAGGCGCTGCCGCTGGCCGTGCAGCAGTTGTTGTTGATGGCGACAGAGGGGATACAAGTAGGTTTGATGAGCGGTTGTTACGTGCCAAGGCCAGAGCTGACTGGAGACAGCAAGAGCAGGGTGGAGTGGCAGCTGGGGTAGGCAATGTAACAGGTGAGCAGGGCAGCTCCTTTCTGCTGTTGTTGACTAGACTGTCTACTTTTGTTTACTATCCTCTTTCATATGCTGACACCTATCACAAGTCCAAAGGCTTCCCAAGGACCAGCTGGCTCTGCACCTCAAGTTCTGATACCACCAACCTTGACATTTGTTGAATCCCCACTCCACTCTTCCCCAGGCAAAGTTTTGGTCTTCTGCCTACCATCACTTGGATCTACACAGGACACAGCATACAACAGCAGCATGCACTTGTGTAGAGTGTCAAGGCCACCATGCAGTTAGCAAGCTGCCAGCACTAGTCCTGCAATGCATGGTCCATGTGTAACATGCCAGGAGGCGCTCACCAACTACAATGCTGTTGTTCATTGGTACCTACAGGTCCCGGCAGTTGGCCGCTGCTGTCTTCACCTGCCAGCAGGCCTCACGGGCGCCTCACCCTACCAGTAATGGTGCTATCAGCAGCAGATGACCAGGCGCTGTTTGAGCTGAACGTGAGGTTGCAGTACAGTGATGATGAGCGGCTGCTGCTGCCCGCACTGCTTGAGCTGGGCGGCGCTGTGGGACTGGACATGCCAGCAGAGGCCCTGCTGCAGAGACAGAGCATACTGGTATGCGATTGACTCCTGTTGCGTTGTTGATCTGCAACAGTGCTGCTGCTCTTGTGTATTGCACTTGTTGAGGTGCCGCAACCAGCTTCTTGCCACAATACTGCTCTCAATTCCCTTTCGGTATAATGACCATCAGCTGCCTGGTTGATGGAGAGGGATAAATCTGAGAACAGGCCCAAAGCAGAACCTGATAAGCGTGTTGTCCTATAACCTTCAATGCGGGTTCTTTTCATCTGAATTTATATTTCAGTAAAGATTGATAGTAAAGATTGATTCATATTTCAGTAAAGATTGATTGTTTGTTTTATGAAGAAACAACCTTTTTTTGGCTGTCATTTGAAGCTTACACGTGGCTGGGGGGGGGGGGGTGTCTGCTTACTGCAGGAGAACTGCCTGGCTTTGCTGTCCAGCAGCAGGTACAGCACTGCTGTCCATCAAGCCGCAGCAGCTGTACTGCTACAGCTTGTAACAGGCCTCAAATCTTCAGTAGCACTGGCCCAGCATCCAGAGCTGGCACATTCTGAATATGGAGATTCCCTTGCAAGAGACTCCGCCGCAGCAGCAGCCACGGGTTCACCAGCCAACAGGTCAGTAGCAGCCCTGGGTGCTGCTGCAGATGACAGCAGCAGCAGCATGCTTGCAGCAGCCAGGCTGGTTCCTGCATTTGGTGCAGCTGCCAGGGCACTTGCTGCTGCAAAGGCTCCTGTGCTTGATCCTACTTGCCCCAACAGTTACCCACAGCTGCCACAGCCACAGTCAGGACCTGACACGCCTTGGCAGCTGCCATTGAATGTTGTGGAAGATCAACGGGTGGATGTTTCGGCAGCAGTCAACAGCATCTGTTTGCAGGTGGGGCTCATGAGTGATGAATGTGACAGGATTTATTCATCTATGCACAGATATCTTGGGTGATCTTACTCTGCTAGTGTGGTAAGGGCTTGGGGGGAGGTGCAGCAGCACAGTCTGTCAGTGTTCTGCAGCTTTGGCCGTCACACTGGGTGACTGCTTTGATGAATGCTGGATAATAAGTACCGAAATGCCGGGCCAGATAGAAGCAGCATGCAACCGTCCATTGAAGAAGATTTTGTGAGCATCACAACCCAGTCCTACGGAAGCAAACTCCTTTGCCAGAGTCTGCTGTATATATAAGTTACCCATCAGCCATAGCAATCCTGCCATCGGCCCCACGCCCCATTTCAGAAGAGTCTGCTGTATTGTTTCTGAGCGGGATGACCTCATTGGATCCCTTTTCCCCTTCAATTCCAGGTGATGGACCTGCTGAGTGATCTTGACAGGCACTATGAGCTGCTGCCATTGATTGAGGCAGCCCTGCCCCTGCTGGTGGCACCAGTAGCTGCCCTCAGCAGCATCAACAGCAGCAGCAGCGTTGCTCACAGCAAACATGAAGCAGGCAACACTAATGCCTCTCGGCAGCAGCAGCAGCAGGAGGAGGAGGAGGGGCTGCGAGCTGTGTGGCGCGGCCTGCTGGGCAGCCTCTCAAGGGCCCTGGCTTCTACAGCAGCAGTAGCAGCTGGTGACCGGGCAGCAGCAGTAGCAGCGAGCCTGTCGGGGCAGCAGGTGGCTGCTGTTCCTGCTGTGATGGTGCTGGCTGCTGCTGGCGGCAGTGCTGCACCTGCAATTGGTGCGGTTGGGGTGTGCTGCTGGGACCTGCAGAGCATCCAGCTGTTGAGTCTTGCCCTCAGGTAGGTGTTGATTGATCTGCAGAGCATCCATTTATTGAGTCTTGCCCTCAGGTAGGTGTTGGTTCAACTAAACACCACAACCAGGCTTTAGAGCGTGAGTACCTCAAAATACAGTGAACTATATATCCAATATATCCCCACCTCCCATACCCTATGCTGATAGCTTGACATGGGTTATGCAATGGCAAGGCTGACAAAACAAAAATGATCAGCAGTTGCATGTTGGGATAAAGGAACTCCTGCCTAGCGCTGTTGTGTGTAAATCTATTGATAATGTGTGCTTAACCTGTGCAGTTGCGTGCACAAACATGAGTAACAAAAGACGATATTGTGTGCTTTTCCTGTGCTTGCCTGCTCAGAAACGCAAGCAACATGCGTTTATGGACAGATAAGAACAAACAACAACTAACAACAGTAAGCAACAGCAAATACCTCGTCACCTGCTGCAGGTTGCTGCACTCGGTGCCTTCCTCCTGGTGCAACTCAGTGATGGTACCTCCTTCACTGGCAGATGCCCTGGCATCAGCTGCATGTGATTCAGTGCTAGCCCTGCTGCATCCTGAGCTTAGAGCAGGAGCCAAAATCATCCTGAAACAGCTGCGGCCAGCCAGTTTGGCAGCACTGCAAGAAGCAGCAGCCGTACAAACAGCTTTGTCTGCTGGTGAGGAAGCTGCAGGGGAGTTACTACTGCAGTTGGAGCAGCAGAGCGACTCACAGGTGGCTGGCAGGTGGCTTAACAGGGTTCAGGCTGCTCTGCCTGGATTAGGGTTCAATCCAAGGACTGATGCACGGCTGCTGCAGCGGTTCTTGCAGGGGTTAGCTGCTGTGTCAGACATGCATGATGCTGATGATGGGTTTGCAAACTATACTGATCAGCAGTCAGCAGATGATGGCTGCAATGGTGCACATGTGCCAGCTGGGCAGTTGTTAGTGCTGTTGTTGAGTCATCAACAGCAGCAGGTCCAGCACATGATGCTGCAGCTGTTAGAGTCAGCTACGTCACAAGGGCAGCAGCAGCAGCAGGCTGCAGGACAGGATCAACTGACTGCTGCTGCCATCCGGATGATCATGCTGCCTGAAGTAACAGAATACCTAACAGTGCAGGGTTTAGCTGATTCAAAAACTCAGGGTTCTGTGTCTAGGGTTCTGCTTGGGTTGATGAGTAGCCAAGGGTTTAAGGCTGCCAGCTGGCTTATGCCCTGGAGATGCTGGATCAGCTGCTGTGCCAGGGGGGAGACACAGGGTTTAGAGGCGAAGGCACTGGCTGAGGGTTTAGAGGCCTACAGGAAACAGGGTTTGGAGCAGCAGCGCCAGCAGGGTTTAGCTGGGATTGGTGGGGGTTTGAGGTTTTGGGAGAGTCCTGTGATTACGGTGCTGCAGGATCTGTTCTGCATCAGCAGTGAGCGGCGGCTAGCTGCTGGGCGGCAGCTGATGCTGTTGCTGGTTGGAGATGCTGATGAAGCTCAGGCTGCTGCTTCAGGGGATGAGGAGGACGCCGGCATTGATGAGTATGCAGGTGTGCCGTGTTGCTGCTTTCCATGCGTTTGACAGGTATTTAAATGATTTCAAAAGCGATGGTGGAATGCTGGTAGTGTATTCACGGAATGTGTGTGCAAGGCACCTGTGCACTTCCCCACAGGGTTGAATTGTCATGCCATCCGGCAGAGCTGTATATGAAATGCTTGAGGAACCACAGGAACAAGATTGCTCTTTTGAACTTTGTATTTTAATGATTTTAGTAGACCCCTACTGAACTATTGTGGATGATTTTTAGTACATTGCACTTATTTTGTGTATGTTTCTTCGTGTGTAAGCCATGCTTGGGGGTATCAATCTTCAACCTGCTTGATCTGTTCCACCGATTCGTCACTTGTGGTGCATTGTCAGTGTCCGAAAATGCTATAATGTGGATAATGAGTACAACTTATGTTATGTATGTATGGGCCATGACTGCTGCTGCTTGTTCTGCTGCAGATGACCCCTTCAAAGGCCTGCTCAATTTCCAATCTCTCAGCAGCAGCAGCAGCAGCAGCAGAGGAGGAAGAGGAGCACTGCACCACCAGCAGCAGCAGCAGCAGCATCACCTGCTGCCAGATCCCTTGACAGACTCCTCAACTTCCCTGGCAGCTAACTTCACAGCCCAGGATGTGAGCAACCTGCTGGGCGTGTTGGGGAACCAGGCTTTGGCTCAGGAACTGCGGCGGGCTGCTGCTGATGAGCTGCTGGCGTTGAGCCCTGTACCACAGCTGCTGGAGGTGATGGTGCAGCAGAAGACCCTGGAAATGGTGTGGCAGCTTTGTGTACCTGATTGGTGAGTGCTATGCTGTTGTGTCTTATGTGATTGTGTTGTTTTGTGTCCTTTGATGTGCTTGCAGATGTTCACTAGGATGTTTCATGCCACGTGATTGACAGCTGTGTGATATTCATTTTCCTGGTGAGTGCTGTACAGCCGCGTCTGGTTTGACTGAGCTGTTCTGATGGCAGGCTTGTCCCCTTGATGTGCTGGTTTAGCCAACTGTGTTTTGTGCAGCTTTTCTGGCAGCCATGTTTTCTGAACTGGTTTTCTATCAGAGCTGTGGGTGGTTTCTCTTTTTTTAAATTTATATGGCTGATGATGATATTGATAATTGATTAAAATTGACCGCTTCAAAATTACAAATCAACAATATGATGCAAAGGAACACACAAGTCCCCTATCATGTCAATCAATGTGTCAGAAATGTAGGGCAACTTGCTGCTGCTGCTGCTGCTCTGCAGGTCTGGCGATGCCCCAAGTAGCCCAGGAACTGCTGCAGCAGATATTGCAATTGGTGGGGGCCCTCCAGGCTGCAGCATCTTTGATATGCAGCTGCCAGTGGCTGCACTTCAGCTGCTGGCAGGACTGGTGGCACGCAGCAGTCAGACGCTGCAGTGGATGCTCGACGAGCCACACAGGTGCTACTGTGCTTGCGAACATTAGAGCATAATGCATGATTTATTTTGAAATTAAATCAAATCATTAAATTTGAATAAACAATAGAAGTAAAGATGTAAAATTGTACAGAAAGTTTAATTGAGTATGGAAGAAGCATTAACAAAATGGAAGTCTGACACTCTCAAGTGTGTAGAACATGGGATGTACTATTATGTAAATGAATTGTATCATGTATGCAGGTTGTTGGTGCCGCTGCTGCCCCTGGTGCTTCACTCCCTGCATTCTGTCAGGCGAGCAGTTGCACGAGTACTGGCTCTGGTGCTGTTTGGTGCAGCAGCAAACAAATGGTCAGGCTTTCCTGCAGCAGCAGCAGCGACAGCAGCCGCCAATGCTGCTGGGGCAGCTGCTGGTGATCTAGTAGACCAGCAGGAGCAGCAGCAGCAAGAAGGTGCTGCGGCTGTACTGCTGCCAGCTGGGGTACAAGCGGTACTGCTGCCAGAGCCTTTTCTGCGGCAATACAAGTTTCCTTTCAGGGTGCTGCCAGTCCCTGTCACAACGGCAGCAGCAGCAGCAGCAGCAGCGAAGGATGTTGATGAGGAAACATGCAGTGGCACAGGTGCAAGGGGTGACCGGCTGCAGGAGCCCTCTGACCAGCAGCAGCAGCAGCAGTACATCGTCAAGCAGCTGGTGCAGCAGCAGCAGTTGCTGGCAGCAGCGCACTCCAACCCGGCAGCAGCCCGGCAGCTGCTGCAGGACTGTCTGCCACCTGAGCTGCAGCACATCAGTCAGCGTGTGCTGTCAGCAACAGCAAATCAGTTGACGAATTGTGACTGTGATGTTGTTGCACAGCGGCTGCTGGCAGCAGTGGCAGCAGCGAGCAGTCATGTGGAATGTGAGCAGGCGCTGCGGCAGTTAGAGAGGCTGGGGAGCAGCCAGAGGGGGCTGCAAGCTATTGCTGCTGCTGGGACCACTGCTGCTACTTCGTCTGCATTGGCAGCAGCAGCTGGGCAAGTCGCTTCAGTACCACCACCACTTCCAGCAGCAGCAGCAGCAGGGGATGGGAGGGTTGAGGTGAACTGGCTGTCTGCATTTGAGCGACTGTTGGGCACTGCTCCTATCACAGCTGATGATCAGCGGTTGTGGCGTCGGCTGCTGCAGCTGGTGGAGAATATGCTCAAAGCGGTGCCGCTCACACAGGTGAAACCCTGCAGCAGCGGTGGCAGCAGTGCTGTTTTTTGTCGACCCAAAGCCAACTGTACACCATTTTAAAGCATTTTATCTCTGAGTCCTGTCGGTGCTATTCATCTTTGCGTGCTCATGTCACCTGCTGTCTGTACATCTGAACTTACACAGACTGCAACAGCGGTGATATACTTGATTGGTGCCACACCCAGGAAAAGAATCCAACCCACAAGCGTACAGTGAATATCAGACATGTGCTGATTGATTATACCACCACTAATATTGTGAAATATAGATCAACTTGGCAATTTATTGCTCAAACGTGTATGTCAGCTGCATGTAGCCAGGCACAACGCTCTCACAGTAATCTGGATCATCCTGTCTCCTTTGTGGTGCCCTCAGGAGCAATAAATAATGATCAATACAATAAACAGATTATGTATGTATCACAAACATAACAAAGTGCAGCTGAACAAAAAAGTCTTGCTGAGATTGGCACAGTAGGTACATGTGCCTACAAGCTGTGTCACCTGATTGATGCCTTTGTTCAGGTTCAGTACACCTACCTTCAAGTGCTGCTGCAGCGCTCATTGACAGCTTGGCTGCAGCAGCCATCACCAGCAGCAGAAGTCCCCAGACCACCTCTAGCCCTGGCGGCAGGCACAAACAGCTGGCAGCTGCTCACACAGCAGCAGCCCACCTCAGCAGCAGCAGCAGCAGCGGTAGCAGACATGCTGGGTGTCACTGCTGCTGGCATTCCTGCAACAGCAGTAGCAGGGGTTGGGACCAGTGGTGACCAGTTGCTGGTGCTGCAAGTCACCAGGCAGGCTTTAAGGGTTCTGTTACAGCTGATCACATCAACAAAAGCGCACTGCTGCATCACTAACAGCAGCAGCAGCAGCAGCAGCGTGATGTCATGCTATGGCTTAGCTGCACTGCAACCAGCTGGTCTTATTCCGCTGCTGAGCAGCAGCCTGATTGGGTGCAGCAGCGGTGTGGATTATGGCTGTAGGGTGCTTGCTGCTGCTGTGCTGTTTGAGACAGCAGGGGCATTGCAGGACATCGCTCAACTAAAACTACTGAGCAGCAGCAGCAGTCTAAACCCCAGCAGCAGCAGCAGCAGCAGCAATGGCAGCAGCAGCAGTAAGCTGTCAGGTGAGGCCAGTGCCTTGTTGGATGCTGTAGAGCCGCTGATAACCAGGGTTTTGATGCCCGTGGCTGGCAAGCAGCTGCCAGGGTTCAGGGGCAAAGGACTTGTTACAATTGTGTTACAAGTATTGTCAGTAACAATACAGGGGTCGTTGATACCGGCAGGGGATTGGTCACAGGTGTGGGCGGCTATTGGAGGGACCTTCTGGATATCAAGGTGAGCTGGGAGGTGCTCTACTCCAATAAAATTCTCAAAGATATAAATGCGAATTGATATCTTCCAGATTGGAAGCATGACAACTACAGCATGATTGATGAATGAATGAATGAATGCATGCATGCATGAATGCATGAATGCATGAATGAATGCATGAATGAATGAGTGAATGAATGCATGAATAAGTGATTAAGTGAATGAATGAATGAATGAGTGATTGAGTGAATGAATGAGTGAATGAATGAATGAATGAATGAATGAATGAATGAATGAATGAATGAATGCACGAATGCATGAATGAATGCACGAATGCATGAATGCATGAATGAAAGATAATTGTGTTCAACAGATGCTTCTGTATGTCCCATATATATAAACTGCCTTTGTAACTTTTGTGACTTTGTGCTTGTTTGTCGGGATGGCATTATCCTACAAGTCACGTGCCTGTGCACACAGCAAAACGCAACAAGTTCAGCATGATCTGTTGACTTCAGCAATCAGCACACTCGACCACAAACACATTTGTGTGTCTTAACTGCACCTGCTGAGCTACTGCAGGTTATCTCGTGATCGTGAAGCCAGCATCCGCCGCCTGGCACTGCTGCTGCTGGTTCAGCTGTTAAACCCTGCTGCAGCAGCAACACAGGTGCTGATCTCACACAACTGGCCAGACTGTGTTAACAGACTGCTGCGGGTTGCTGCTGATACCTGCGAAGCACATGCAGTGAGGGCTGCTGCTGTCAGAGCGCTCACTGCTGCTATGGTCATACCAGTGGAAATACTGCAAGGCTTCCACCAGCAGCAGCAGCAACAGCAGGGAGGTGAGCAGCAGCAGCAGGGAGGTGAACAGCAGCAGCAGCAGCACGGAGATGAGCAGCAGCAGCAGCCAAAGAAAGCTAAGCTTCAGAGCTTTGGGTTAGGTCCTATCCTTCAGCTGGATCAGTTGTGGGATGACCTCATCCCTGGGCTGCTGCTGATGTGGCAGCAGCGGCCTGCAGGGCTTGTGGCAGCAGCAGCAGCAATGGCAGCAGCAGCAGTGGCGGCTGAACCTGATGGTGTGGGCAGACGACTGCTGCTGCAGCCTGGGCTGACAGCAGCACTGCTGGAAATGGTGGCAAACATGTGCAACAGTTCGTTCATAAATCAGCAGCAGCAGCGATACGTGCAGCAGCTGCAGCATCTCTGCATAATGCATTCACCGCCATTTGCCAGCAGCAGGCTGTTGGCAGCGCCTTGTGGACCAGCAGCAGCAGCAGTGGCAGGACCTGCTGTAACCGTTACTGTCAGTTTTCTAGCAGCTACACTCCAAGTGCAACAGCAGATAGATCTCCTTGCTTCTGTTGCTGCTGCTGCTCAGCTGCTCTCGCTGGCAGCAGCACCAGCTTCTGCTGGAGGTGGGCTGCTGCTGCTGCCAGCAGCAGTGCAGGAAGTGCTGCTGCGAGCCCCTGCTGTTCTGGTGGGCTGTTTAGTCCAGATTGGAAACAACTTGGTTGACCTCAACAGCAGCAGCAGCAGGAAAAGGGAGGCAACATCCTGCCAGAGCACACCACCAGCAGCAGCAGCAGCAGCAGCAGGGGTTGTTATGTGTCTGCTGCAGCAGCAGCTAGCCACACTGCAGATGGCAACTGCTGCTGTGCTGTCATCTCCACTGGCAACAGCACCTCAGCAGCAGAGGAGGCAGCAGCTGCTGCAGCTGGTACTGCAGACACCGCAGCAGCAGCAGCAGCAGCAGCAGCAGCAGCGACATGTTGCCACAACAAATAACGGCAGCAGCAGCAGTTTTGGTGGTGGTCAAGACTTGTTGACAGCTATCTCTTGTGGATTGAGTCACTCCTCCAGCAGCCTGGAACTCAAGCTACTTCTGGCACAGTTGCTGGGCCTGATTATGTCTGATAGTGCTGCTGCTGCTGCTGCATCAGGGTCCAATGGCACCACCACCACCAGCAGCAGCAGCAGCAGCAGTGTTGTGGATGTGGCTGTAGCAGCAGTAGCTGAGGTGGAACCTGACAGCTGCGATGAGCTGGCAACTGTAGGTGCTGAGTTATGCAGGGAGCTGGCTTCACTGCTGCCTGCAAGCATATTCACACCAGCTGCTGCTGCTGCCAGACTGCCAGCAGCGGCAGCAGCAGCAGCAGAGCTGTCAGCCAGTGACCCCACGGTGGCATCACCTGAGGGCTTAGTCATGGTCTTTGCCTTGCAGAACCTGCTCACTTACAGCAAGGCTGCCAAAGCTGCTGCAGTTGATTTGGGCTTGCATAAGCTGCTCATGGAAACTACACAAGCCATGGCAGCAGCGGTAAAGGCAGCAGCAGCAGCAGGCAGTGGGCAAGGCGGCAGCAGCGGCAGCGGGGCGGCGGCAGCAGCGGTTGGGACTGCTGCACAAGGGGGAAGGACACGGGCACGATGGTTTGGCTTCAAAGCTGGTGCTGCTGCTACAACTGCTCCTGCTGCTGCTGCTGCTAAGAGGCCAGCTATTGCATTCGGTAGGGGCAGCAGGGGCGCTGCTGCTGCTACTGATGCTTCAGCCAGCAGCAAAGGCTTGCAGCAGCCTTCCAGCACTGCTGCTGCTGCTGGTGGTGGTCCTAGGCGGGCAGCTGGACCCAGAACGGCAGGCTCTCTGCGACCAAGCCGGCAGCAGCAGCAGCAAGAGCTGCAGGCACCAAAGCAGCAACAGCAGCAGGAGTTTGGGGAGCAGCAGGCTGATACTACCTGTGGAGCAGCTGTTGGCATTTGCACAAGTGCTGCCGATGGTGCCAACCTGTCATCGCCAGCAGCTGCTGATCTGACTGCTCCTCTTCCTGCTGCTGCTGCTGGTAGTGGTGGAGATGCAGCAGCAGCTTTTCACAGGCAGCAGCAGGTGATGGTGTCAGCAGTGAGGTCTGTTAATCATCGCAAGCTGTTGTTGTCGCTGGTGTTGTTGAGGCACCTGGCTCATGGCTGTCATGACACACAAGCAGCACTGGTGGGAGATGGCCTGGTGAGATGCCCATGTGTGCTGTTGTTTAGGATTGTTTAGGATTGTTTAGGACGGACTTGTTTGGAATTGTTTAGGATTGTTTAGAATGTCTAGTTCAGGGTGTAGGACCAGTTTCCCCTGAACTTACACAACTCAGAGAAGACATATTTCTTTTAGTACTTTCTGAATATTAGAAGCGCACAAAGGAAGCTTCTTATGCAACTAACATACATCTTCACAGGACAGCCTAAAACAAACTCCTAATATGCAATCAGGCATGTATCATCGCAGTTGTCCGCTTCCGGAACGGGGCGCGGGGCCGATTGCAGGGTTGCTATGATGGGTACTTCATAAGTATGTATACACATACACAAATCATCTCAAAGCTGCTGATGTGGAGAATCTTCCTCCTCCTGCTTCTGCTGCTGCTGCTGGCGCTGTGCGTCACCTTTTCCAGGTTGATGTCCTCCTGCAGTTGTGGCCCTTGGCTTTGAGTCACATACCCACACTGCTTGAGCTCCTACTGCTGCTGGGCAACCTCCTTCCCCACTGCTACCAAGCCCGCCTAGCAGCAGCATCCCTGGGCAACCCACAGGCAAGCCTGCTGCAGCACCTGCTGCTGCTGCTGCTGCCAGCAGCCCCACAGCCACAGCCCGCTGGCAGCAGCAGCAGCGGCGCGTTGGCAGCAGCAGCAGCTGGATACAGTGAGGTGGTGACAGCAGCAACGGCTGTGCTGCTAGGGTTTGTGACTTGTGGTGATGGTGTTGATCAGCTGGTGAAGGCGGGCAGCGGATTTCTAGCTGATGCTCAGAAGATCATGAGGTGGTGTCTCCTGAGCCTCAAGAAGGAACATGAGCGGCAGCAGCAGCGGCAGGTGCAGCAGCAGCGGCTCAAAGGTGTGTTGCAGCTGCTCAGTGTGATATCAGGGAAGGTTGAGGGCCAGAGGGCAATGCTCAGACCCACCACAGCGCCGGCGTTGATAGATCTTGTTGTTGAGGTGCTGCTGCTGCTGCCACAGCAAGGTGCTGCTGCCACTGCTGCACTGGCACTGCTGCTGCTGAGGAATCTGTCATTTCATGCCGACATGAGAAGCCCAGCTGTGGCCAATCAGCAGCTGCTGCCACTGCTGCTGGCAGCAGCAGAAGGTCTGCAACACTACCCTCTTGATAAGCAGCAGCAGCAGCAAGATGGGCCCGTTAAGCCCAGCAGTAGCAGCATCAACAGCAATGCAGGCACAGGGGGCACCGCAGTACCACAATGGGCACCCCTTTATGGCAAGCCAGCTGCTGTTGCTACTGCTGCTGGTGCGTCCTCCACGATTAGACTAATTAGTGTTGCTGGTGTCAGCTCAGATGTTTCGAGTCCTGATTCTGCAGCTGTAGGTGTAGCTGGGGCCTTGGGCAATGTGTGCTGTGCTGTGTATGCTGTGTCAGCCCTGTGGGCACTAATGTATCAAGGTGAAAAGATAAAAGCAGCCATCAGGAAGATGCCTCGAGCAGCTGCTAGGATAGCAGCAGTGAAGGAACAAGCACAGCAGTTGCTGCAGCAGGCGTCTGCTGCAACAGCAGCAGCAAGTCATGGCAGCATCAAGGTTAGTCACCAGTATAGTGGCAGCCCTAGAAGGGATGTTGACTTGGTACATGACACACCCAAGAAAAGTGGAAACAGCGCTGCTGCTGGCATCGCTGCTGCTGCTGCTGAAGTTGTGCTGCAGCTGGAAGGATCACATGAACAGCAGCAGCAGAAGTCTATTCACAAGGCGCTCAGGATGTCTGCCCCTGAAGGTTTGGGCCATGTTACTGTCGATGCTGGTAGCTTTTGTGGGCCAAGGGACGTTCAGTGGTGGTTGCAGCAGCTAGTTGAGAGTTGTGCTGCTGTACTAGATATCATGGAGAGTGTTTAATGATTTATCAACTGATCCTCTGGATTTGCTCCCGCCTTGGACATCAGTCAGCCCCAACTAACCAGCATGTGAATACATGCACTAATGGCTGGGGCACATTTCCAGATTTTTTGAGATTATGGCTGATGCCACCCAAGGGTATCCCAAGCGGCCGACTCTGCTGTGGTGTGGATTGAAAGTGGCTTGAGAACATACTTAGTCACCCTTGTTGAGATGTCCCCTAGCTAGCTAGTCCTATAGGACTCCGCGGAGGCCTTGGCTCCAAGCGGCGCCGGCATTGTACATGTATGAGAGGGGTTGTTGGGTGGTATCCCCCCTTCACAATTGAGCTTGGATAAATATGCACATCCGTCTTCCCAAAAGTCAACTGAATTCACTGAAAGCCTAGTGAGCAAATTTGAGGCGTGGGGCCACTGGCCGCCAGTCATTGAATGACAGGGTTGCTGTGGCTGCAAAGTACTGGTTACTATTATTGGATGATGGCAGGATCAATGTAATACATTGAATGCAGTCACTGAGATTGTGCTGTTGCCTTTTCCCAGTAATGCTGCAAGCATGCAACAACAGCCTGGGCAGTGCCCACGCAAATACATGACACGCATGTCAGTGCATTTGCCATTGCATCTCAACTTGTTGCATGGCTCAATTTCTTTTACATGATCAGCACAAGCAGCTTTAGCACTGCCGTTAGCAGAGCCAGGGTATCCGCAAGCTGCAAGCCCAGTGTACGTACCCAGTATACTGCTGAACAGTATACTTTGAAACACACGTTTGACATGGGAGTTATTGTGCCAATTCTCCAGGAGAAGGGAGGCCTCCCCTGGGGGGGGGGGGTGGATGATTCAGGTTCAGCGATAGTGATTGAGTGTAGGTGAGGCGATGGGGCGATATGCAGTACCCGCCATCTACCAGTCTCGGTTGTTGAACAGCTGGCTCAAATGAGCTTGCTGCATATGTATACCAACTGTGATCAAATATTGTGCAATGCCCAATGAGCATGTACTTGGCTCGCAAACGGGCGGGTTGCACTCAAGTAATTACAACTTGATGGCTCTGGCAATAGTGCACTGTCACCTTCACACTATCACCTTCAGACTATCACCAGTGACCAGAGATGCTACATACCCACACACCTGCACTCGGTACATTACCAATACCAATACCAATACAATTGGGGGACTCCAACCCCTCTTGGCACTAGCCAGCGAGCCAGCGAATGGCTCATGGAACGCATGGTACCCTTCACTTCAATCACGAGAACGTGCGGCCTCTGACCACACGTTTACTACTACTACTACTACTACTACTACTACTACTACTACTACTACTACTACTACTACTACTACTACTACTACTACTACTACTACTACTACTACTACTACTACTACTACTACTACTACTACTACTACT
>JABEVS010000263.1:80182-91200 GCA_018290735.1 Coelastrella sp. MACC-549 | reverse complement strand
CCCGAAGGATAACCGAAAAGTAACGACGAACAGAAATAGCCACCGGGTGGGAAGCGCACATGGCGTACGAAAACGCAAGAAGAAACGGTAGAGTACACTCTTGTCCGTCCAGGGCACACCCTCTCGCTGCCTCGGGAGCGGGAGTGGACGGTAGGGGGCGTGAAGCCGATGGCACCGTCATCGCCACACACGCCACCCTCCCTCAACATACGCGGGTGTCTATTTAAAGACACCAAGCGTAGATCATTCATTCATTCAGAGGCTTGTGCACCATGGTGGATTGCAGAAGACAAGCAGACAGCAGCAGAGTCCCTTCATGCTGTGGCAGATACAAGACTCTCTACATCATCATGAGACAAGTGCGGTGGTGTACAACCTCCAGTCCTCCGATGTGCTACATACCTTTTTCACCTCAGTCAAACTTGGCTTCCGAGCCAGCGAATCAGGATTAGGTGAACTCTTGCGCTCCTTATCATAGACTGTACTCAACAACTTGAACAGATGCACTTTGGCCTCTAACTGCAGTTGCTGCGGCTGCAGGGCATCAGCCACCTTCTGCAAGAATAAGAGAGAGAACACTCTAGTCACAACATCACCAACACTATCCGCATCTGCATGACTCTCTTCCCAAAGCATACATTTGCTTGGTGAAGCATCCTCAGCACCTCATGCAAGCGACTCAGTGTGTTGTACTGATCAGCGTTGCTTTGTGTCAGCCCACCTACCACACCTGAGATTGCTCATTACTGCTGGCATCGGGGTCAGCCAACTTTTGCTGCTGTTTTGGGTGTTGCACAGGTTTTGGCGGACCCATGTCACCAACTTGGTGGGCAGGCTGCGGTTCCTGTTCTGTGTCCTGCTGATTGTGCTCAGCCTGGAAGTGTTGTTGGCTCTCCTCCTCCTCCACCACCTCCTGCTGCTGCTGCTGCTGCCCACGCAAAGCGTGTGCCTGACCAACATCACTTATTGTTTCCTGCCTTGGCAGCTTGACAGGCCTGGCACCAAACTGCTGCAATGTGCTTTGACCAGCAACTTGTGCAGCCTTCTGTTTTTTATGGCCCTTATCAGCTTTGACCTCTGTCTGCTTGCGCTTTTTCTCCTGCTTCTTTTCCTCTGCCAGTTGTTTCTTCTTGCTGACCTCTTCAGCCCACCTAAGAGCAAACAGCAGGCAGCACCAACAATATAGAGCTCCTGTTTACTAAACCAGTGCCAGCCTTGCACTCCTCCATCGAATAAAACGTTCAAGTGCTTCAAGCTGATGCCCATTCTGGCTGTGTGAATGCCATATAACCAGCCAGGCTTCCACACAAAGTCTTGACAGACCTGAGCTGCCTCAAAAGAGTGTCTTTTGTCACATAGACCTGCTCGCTGTCAAGGACTATGCACATGAGGTTCACCAACCACATGAACTGCTGGGTTCAAGCAAAAGAAGGGGTGGTCCTAGTTCAGCACCAAGTAATCAGTCATGGACCATGTGACCATGTGCTTCAGGTCACGCACGTGCGCATGATTTGTGGATGTTTCTGCCGTGCTACCGCCTGCACTGCCCGCCAGTCCGGTGAGCACTGCAGCCAGTGGGCCAGGTGCTCGCATGCCTTATCAACCTCAGCTAACCTGCAAAACATGCACTCTGTGGGCGTCAGCCGCAGGCCTGTACCATGCAAAATGCTAGAAGGCCTCGATGTTTGTGAGTGTGCTTGCTCAGCAACTATCAGCAGGTTCAGCAACTATCAGCACTGTTTTCTTGGGAACAATTGGCAATGCCACTGCCTCAGACATGGACAAACACCACCCAGCCATCAGCAGCAGGCCCTTGCATGCCAGCACACCATCTACTCACATGAGCGCCAACCTCAGGGCCTGCCTGGCATCCTTTTCTGCCCACACAACAGGACACTGGCTGAAACCACATGCCTGACAAGCAACAAGCAGTTCAGGTGTACAGTAACAAGCAGTGCAGACTGCTGCTCAGAATGAAAGGACAATATGCACCTGTCGCAGTGGCTGCTGGCTACAAGCTACCCCGTTCTGCCAACCAAGCTGGTCGCCTACTGTTGCAGCACTGTGCATTATGTTTCAGACCAGTAGTTGAAGCGGCATGCAGTGGATCTTGACATACAGCTGCAGGGCACCAATTGTGTGAGGGCCTGTGATGGACAGGAAGGTTCTGCTGCAGTCGCAGCTATGGCGTACATGGCTCATTCACCTGACACGCTTGACAGCAGCAGTTGACTCACCTTCCACTTTTGTCGGACTATGCGGTAGCAGTATGAATGGAAGGTGCATGCCAGCACCCCCAGCTGCTGCCAATTGCGCTGAGACACTTCCTGCTGCTCCTGACCGGGCACCCCTGCTGCTGTAACATCTGCTGCCTGTGCTTGTACGCTGGCTGCAGCCTCATCAATCGCCTGCTGCAGACGCTGCTTGAGCTCTCCTGCGGCCTTGTTGGTGAAGGTGATGGCCAGGATCTGGTTTGGCTTGACTCCCTGTGACCAGCAGGTGGCAGGCAGTGGAGACAGCGAGGCCGATATCAGCCGTGGCATATCATAGCAGATGCTAAGCCTGTATCAGCAGGTGTTGCTTGTAAGGCAGCCCTCAACCTTGAGTATGCCCTGAAGCGCTGTGTGCAAGGGTGTGCAAGGGTGCAAGGGTGCAATCGCACGGCGCACCTGAGAGAGCTGGAAAAGGATTCTGCAAATGAGCGTCCTGGTCTTCCCAGTTCCTGCTCCTGCAGCAGTTCAGCAGCAGTCAGTCAGTCAGTCAGTCAGTCAGTCAGTCAGTCAGTCAGTCAGTGAGTCAGTCAGTGAGTCAGTCAGTCAATCAATTGACATTGATGGTCCTGCACATAGACTGATGGACTTGCAGCAGGGCCAAACACCCCTGGCAGCTAGAACTGCAGCAGCTCATGACTCACCGGCTAGAATCAGTAGGGCATCATGTATGCTGCTCATTGCTGCAGCCCTTTGCTGGTCATTTAGCCGGTTGAAGCACTGAACCTTCAGGTAGGCTTGTTGTAGTGCTTTGGCCTTCACCTCATCATGTTCTTCCTGCCGGGCCTCAGGACCACCAGCTGCCTGTCTAGCTGCTCGGGACCACTGGTACCTGGCGGAAAGGCGGAAAGGCCAAAAACAGCGGTTGCTGCTCAGCTACATACTCAACGTCTGGAGTGTCTGTACCAGCCTGGCACAGACATGGTAGAGGCTATAGAGAACTCTACTGCCAGTACATGAGGGATGGTGTGAGGTACCACTTCAAGATGCTGTGGCATTCTCTTCTTGAGTTGTGGTTACATGCAAAAGAAGGTTTTACGGATAAGGGTGATCATACCCTTGTGGCACAGCATCAGTCGCGTTTGCACTACACTAGTCAGAAGGTCATGCCTTGGCGACCAGTTGGCAGAATCATCATGCTGGCTTGATGCCTGAGGCACAACTGCCCAGCTGGTAAATACTGCCAGCATAACCCTCACCTGCTGTCACCTGGCTGGCCAGCAATGACATTACTCACTGCTTGTTGAAGCTTGCTGCTGAGCTTGGCTGCAGTTGATGGCAAGCTTGGAGCAGTGGGACATTCTGCGGTTGCAGCTGCATCATTACCGCTGCCCTGTCTGCCAAACATGGTGGACAGAGTCATACCACTGCTTGTGATCTCCTGCCTTGCTGCAACTGTGCGATCAGCTGCGCCACTTGGCGCTGCTGTCCTGCTTGCTGATGGTTGTGCCGCGCTTGCACTTGCAACCCTGGCAGGGGGGTTGTGGCTGTCCGTGTACGACATGTAGGTCGGGCTCGGGACCTTGTTCGTCGTCATGACAAACATGCTGAACCTGCTGCCACCAGCAGGCTGCCCTCTGCCAGGGCTGCCCCGTGTGTAGTTTGCAGCTGCGTTGGTTACCTGCGTCCTGGCAGGAGCACTTGCTGCCCTATCAGCCACAACATTGGCTGGACCAGCAGTGCTTGATGTACCTGCTCCTGAGGCATCGCTAGATGTAGCACCTTGGCTAGCACTATAGAAGCGCCTGATTGAGCTTTGTCCATCTGAAATTTTGAACGCATAGAGATCAAAACAAGGCCTTTCCAAGGACAATATGCACAACAGCACACATGGATCATGAACACTTGCCTATCTGTTTCTTTTTCTTGGGTGCCATGACTGGCCTTGTTTGGTTGAGACTGCAGCTGACGTGTTCTGAACATCATCAGGCTCGCAGCTTAAGCCCTTGAAAGGGACATACCCGGGTCCACGACATACATATAGCCTGCTCACCGCTGTCGTATCTACTGGGTGAGATACTGCACAAAGTGTACTGCCAGCTCTGCTGAGGCAACAGGTATTGAGCTGTCAGTCTTGCAACACTGCTGGTCTGCTTCCGAAACTGCTTTTATGATAAAACGGTGGCAATAAGGCCGTCATAGGATTGCTTTACCCAGGGCCAAATTGAACGTCCTGTCAGTGACAGGAGTACCAGATATAATCATTAGCAAACAGCGCGCTTATGTCGGGAAAAAATGGGTACTTCATAAGCCATAATTAGGCCACGACCTTGGTTGGACATTGTCCAGCGCTCAGCACAGCAAGCACCATTTCTGTACTTGCGATGTATTCCTGTACATTTACTCGAGGACTGTTCAAATTACCTCTTTTAAACCTTTATAGGGCATTGCTTTTGGTTGCCAGCACCGTGTGCATGACCTCCGATCACTGCCCTCAGGAGTGCCAACTGCTTCTGGGACTGCACAGTTCCAAGGACGCCTGTGGCTTCTAAAACGCTGCACTACTGGCCACACAACTCCGTAGTCATTGGAGCACTGTTTGCAGAGAATTCAGCATAAATAACCGGCCGCATGCTGCCGGCATGTACCACACACAACCAAGGGCAGCAGTAGCTCGGCAGCATGCTTTGTTAGGGCAACAACAGCAGGCGGGCTTGTGACGTTGTGAAAGAGCGGGCATACAGCATGGCAGCTACTGCAATCCTCTGCAGCAAGCCATGCAGCCTGCAGAATTCCAACAAGACATACACAGATGGTGTCTTTTATGTGTACCCCACACTGGCTCGTTTCACGCCCAGGGGAGGAGGGGCAAAGCTCGACCTTACAATCGCGGACATACAAGGTACCTTCGGTAATCTGTGTCATCATCCAGCGGTCCAGCAGGGCATGAACATCGGCAGGCCTGCAGCATCTGTTCTACTGCTATGATTGCCTCGCATAGTCCCATGTGCAGCAGCACACACACCTCAGTGTGGAATACGCTATTTGTATCACTTGGCTGGAAATACACGCAGTCGACCTGCCTGCCAAGAAATTACTCCGTTGCTTATGCCCCAGGCCAAAAGCGATCCAAAGCCAACCCGCTGCTCATGATTGAGACAAAGAGCCAGGGCAAGCCAGTGCTGAGGTTCAACTCCACTGATGATCGAGACGCGGCAGTAGCAGCGATTGAGCAGGCGCGCGCACCTGCGGCGGCAGCACAGCCAGCAGCAGCAGCAAGTCGGTCAGATGCAGCTAGTGGGGCAGCAACGGCAACAGCAGCAGCCCGTGCACCGACCTCGTTACCAGCAGGAGCAGCAGCTGGAGTGGAGACTGGGATCAAGCTGTCTGCAGAGCAGCGGAAGGTGCTGCTGGCGAGCAACAAGTGAGAGTCATAGGTGACTATCGGCAGACATGTGCTGTTCCTGAAAAGGTGTGTCTGTTGCTGACCTGCTGGGGACAATCGGCAGAGCAATCATTAGCACACAACTGCAGCACGCATCGTTCTGTACACTGCTGCCCAGCTGTTACTGGAAACACATGATTGTGCTGCTGGCTGGCTGTCAGTATGGCTCCACAGTGGCTCACAACACATCTACAAGTACAGCAGGGCTTGTAGCAGCCTCCTGCTACACAGGCCTCCCAAGAGTCACCAGGCAATATAGGACAGTGCAGCTTGTCAGGCTCCCTCATGGTAAAACGTGTTTTGCTGTCGGCCCCACCTGCAGAGCTATAGCAGCACAGCACCAGACGCTAGTTGTTGACTCCCAGGCGCTCACGGATGACGAGTTTTGGGAAAGTGCAGCAGTGCAGAAGGCAGCGGGCCTGACAGGTGTTCCTGGACCCACAGCTCGCTCATCACGCAAGGGACTGGCCAATCGGCTCATTGACCTGGCAAAGCAGGTGAACCGTTGTTGGTGGTGATGGAGACAGGATCAGCACATACCACCTGCTGTATAACAGGCTCTCCTTGTTCTGTAGGTGCACCGGCCTATTTCCTACTTATTCCTATTCAACTGGGAGCAATCAGCTCTTTGCGAGCAGTATGTTATCTGCAGAGAAGCCAACAGCACAAGCATTGCAGTGATCAGCAGCATTCTGGAGGTTTCAGTCATTGACGCATGGGCTCTTTAGCCCCAATCTGGCCTGCTTCTGCCTTCACGTATTCCAGCAGTAATCGGTACATCTTGATGTTGGCGCATGTTGCAGATGCAAACGAAGGATGGTCAAGTTGCCCAGCTGAAGATGACGAGTGAGGATGAGCAGCAGCTGCTGGCTGAGAACCCAGCACTACAGCAGCTGTATCAAGCACAGGTAGGGGAAAAGCAGCTGAGCAAGACGACGTTCAACCCCAAAGCTCTGGTCGAATTGTCAGTCTCAAGGCGTTGACCGTCTGCTGATCCACTGAAAAGTTGGCTGCTGCCATAGGCGTTGGTGATCCAGTGGGCCATCCTTCTGTGCACCAGGTGCCCAACATGATGACAAGAGGAGACTTCTGGGGCCGCTATCTGAAGTACCACATGGCAAAGAAGGCCAGACGCAACAAGGCAACCAGCAAGTTTAAGCGGCTCCAGCAGAACCTGACAGCTGATTCAGCAGCAATAGTAGCAGACATGGCGGGAGATGAGGCGGCGGGAGATGAGGCACAGCAGCTTGAAGGTGAGCAACAGACACTGTTGACTTCAATATACTGCTGACTCGCCACCAGGATGTGGCAGTCAAAGGTGTTAACCTGTGCCTCTGTTTGTCCTACTACTGTTACATGCAGCATATGTACACATATATGCTCCAGTGATATTGGTGTTGGTGTTAGACAAGCGATGCGGCCGCTGTTCTGCATCACAGTGCTGTTTTCCACCCTTGATGCTGGGAACACCCTGGACCCTGAGACCCGCCAAGCTCTCAAGCGGCGCCTCAACCCGGTGCTTGATCTGGCATCAGCAGCAGAGGATAGGCTCACTGCAGATGGCTATGGCCTGGCGCACAATGCAGCTCGCAGTGAAGTGGTGCGTGTACAGCCTACCTGGTCCTCTTGGTTGCTTGATGCTGATCAAGCTTGGAGCGGCCACTACAGCAGTACTGCACCAAGAAAGTTTGCACGAGCCGACATATCACACCCTATTCATGCATTTTGGGGCTGCAACATAGAGGGCACCTGCAGGCACTGAGAGAACCAGGCCTTTTTTTCTAACAGTGATGAGTGCTGTTCTGTCGGTGTCGAGGCTAAGTAGCCTGGTGGTGCTGCATCTTGCAGGAGGTGATGGAGGGGTATCAGTCCCTGTCATCACAGCTGCTGCAGGATTACAACGCACACTCAGCCATTGTCATAGGACAGCCTGTGCCAGCAGCAGCAGCAGCTAAGAGGCCGGCGCTGGCAGGGTCCTCAGCTTCAGCAGCTGCTGCACCTGGTGGTGTGGTGGGAAGTGAGATGAGTGATGCAGAGGCTCAGAGGTACCGCCAAAATGCAGGTAAAGTGTCCCAGTCCCTAGCACTGTTGTGGCTGGATTCGTGGCTGGATGGACAGCTGGGAAAGAATTTCCCTCAAAGGCCTGTGCTGCCGGTGGCTTTCTGCCAAGTACTAGTTTATTGGCATACACTATGACACCCAGCCAGGCCACCAACACAACTCATACCGAAAGCAAGATCAGGCTCATCCATCTGCCTGCTGTTGCGTGTTGCTGGGTATGACAGGTATAGTCCTGGAGGATCTACAGGCGCCGCCACAGCAGCAGTTTGAGCAGCTCAGGGTGACAGACCCACGCCTCTACTTCAAGACCATGCAGCAACAGCAGCCGTCTTTGCAGCAACAGCAGCAGGGCCACATCAGCGCCAAGCAGCAGCCGGACTTAGCAGCAGCAATAGGTAGTATAGATCCGGGCAACTTGCTGGATCCACCAGTCACATCTGCGGTAGCCAGGCAGGTGCGTGTCGTACTGCTGGCATATTTCACAGGTCACTGGGTAAGGCAGTCATGTTTCACAGGTCACTGGGTGAGGCAGTCATGTTTCACATGCTGCAGGCCAATGTCAGGTGCATGGTACCAACCAGTACCAACACCCTTGACATGTGCAAGGAAGTACACTAGGTGCTTACACAGCATGCAGTGCAGGCGATGGAAATGGATTCTGCAAGGGCAGCAGCTCATGTGTCTGCGCTGCACTGTGTTGCCGTCCATGCTGTTGCCTCAGGTGCTCCAGGAATTGACCAGTGCTGATGTTGGAGGGGCGGGGCGGGGTGGCCCAGCATCACTGCCACAGGAGCACTTGGACTTTGTGCAGCAGCAGAGCATGGTTGTGAGTGCACCTTGGTTCAGTGGGAGCATGAATGACCAATGCCACAGCCCCTCTGCACTGCCTTTGCAGCTGAACTTGCTGGCAAAAGGTTGCAGGGTCTTACAACACATTATGGTGTTCACAGCAGCCACTCCCAGTCGTCAGTTGCATATGCAGATGAGCAGAGCACATTGTTCTTGGACTTCCAGTCTTCTTGGACTTCTAGTCTTCTTGATATTGTGCAGTTATTAAGACTATGCAGCCAGGAACTGCCTTCTATTGGGCAGCAGTCCCATGCTTGGTTTGTGCACCAGTCCTGCACTGATGGGTGTTGTAGCTGAGCAATGCATTCCGCACATGCCAGCACTATTGCTGAACAACCTGTTTGCCTTCGTCCCTATTGCAGATTGATGAGCTGCTGCGTCACTTCTGGGGCCTGTTGCCAGTCAACACAAATGAGAAGAAGGCAAAGTTTCTTCGTATACAGGTAAGGGCTTGGCTAGTGGCCCACCAGGCACCTACCCAGGCACTGTCATTGCTTGGTGCATGCTGCTTTTGGTGCAGTAGCAACCGAATGTGCTTCAGAAGCTGTCCTAGAATTACAGCTTACTGATCTTGCTGCTATTGTCTTGGTCTCTGCAGAAGTCCATGGACGTGTGTTATGAAGTGTTGAACAAGCGCATTGAGCAGGCGGACCATGCCCAGAAGCACACCCTCACACGCCTGGTGAAGCCCCTCTGGGACCAGCTGGACAACAGCATCACAGCAGCTAAGAATGTGGAGCGAGAACTGCAGCGCAAGCAGCAGCAAAGACGCACACAGCCAGTCCAGCGCACTGGTGCATAGGGGTACTTGTGTCAATGCACGTAGACTCCCTGCAGTGCACGGAACAGGACCTCATGAGGGCCTCAATCGAGCAGGTTCTGCTGCAGTTGGACCAGATCTGGTTAGCTCAAGAGGTCATCAGGACTCGTCAAACTTATATGCAGCCTTTGTGGATAGGTGCTGATTCACATCAGCAGCAACATCAGCACAATGGTTCAGACAACATGCTGCAGTGCAAACTGGTTCTACTACTGTTTGAAATCGACCCAACATGTTCATGTACATTGCTGCACACCTGACAATCGTCATGGCAACAGTCAAAATGGGACACAGATGTGTGGCGTTACATGCAGCATCTCAGTGGGCCCTGTTCAACAGGTCGGACTGATTTCAGCAGCCAGGTACAGGCTCTACCAGGCCAAGCCAGTTCCTGGTTTCAGGAACAACGTGACTAGATCAAACGTTTGATTGTTAACTGATAATAGGTGTGACCACATGGGTCCTGATTCATGAATGCAAGGCCCCTGCTGAGGGCTTCTATATGGCATCAGGAAAGCACATGTCCAAAAGTAGCGGCCTTGTCTATACACGCTGCTATGTTGGGGTTGTTTTCAGACTGTAATAAAATTTAATCAATGACCTCACTTGAGTTTGACTCAGCGTGTCCTGTTGCCAGATTCCCCAGTAGGCTGCAGCTGCTGCGCTGTGTCCATCATGATGATCATCAGAGGGTCTCATGCATGCAATGCAAGTGGATTAGATCATGAACAGGCACAAACAGCTAGCAACATGTCCCCCTTGCCTTGGTCTCGCCTTTTGACCGCTATATACTAAGCTGCGCCCATTACTGCTGCCATCCTACTATGTCATGAGGTGTGCAGTTCTGGAACTACACTAGAACAGATCTGGTCCTGCAAGCTTGCACAGAGAATGACGTGTATCCAATGTCACAATGTTGCAACGGTTGCAATATAAGCTAATAGGTCATATGTCTACAGCCCCAGACCCTTGCCACTCTACATAATAGTCAGCATACTGAGATTTCAAATTGGCCTCCCGGAAGGCTTCTCTCAAAAAACCACTATGAGCAAACTTTGCCATGTCGGCAACACTCACACAACCTTGGACAACTGCAGCATCTGCTTCCATCAGTTTCAAGCCCAACTGCTGAGAGGCCAGTGGTGCTTGGGTATGCAGCATATATGATCATGAGTGCAGTCGAAATTCAAAATCAAGGCAAGTTGCAAAATCACCAGAATGGAGTGCGCACATGTGCACCCTGTACAAGGTTAAAACAAATTGTGTCAATAAGTTATGGATGTAAAAGGTCATTTTGTGGAATGAACCAAAGGAATTCCAGTTGCACCAAGGGGACTGAGCCGTTCATCCAATGACAATTGTGCTTGCAAGGTCTATGCTCACCTGCAGACAACATAGATCATCTTTTATCTTATGGCATTTGCTGCAGTCACTCTATGCACACACCGTCCCCCACCCCCCCCCCCCCCCCCACCCCCCCCCCCCCCCCCCCCCCCCCCCCCCCCCCCCCCACCCCCCCCTCCCCCCTACCCCCCCCCCCCTCCTTTTGTATTATGCTAGCCTACTTCATGTTCTCACCACTAGTCATCAAATTCTACTTTCTTTATTGCTCCTTATTTGTCTTCTCCATTCG
>JABEVS010000263.1:0-80172 GCA_018290735.1 Coelastrella sp. MACC-549 | reverse complement strand
ACCAAAAGACAATTGTGTTTGCAAGGTCTTTGCCCCCCCGCAGAAAACATAGAACACCTTTTTTCTTATGGCATTTCCCCCAGCCCCCCTTTGCCCCCCCCCCCCCCCCCCCCCCCCCCCCGCTCAGGATGCCGCTTACGGCATCATACAACCTGCCATGTCATGTATCTGACCTGCATTTATTTGAGGACGTGTACAGCATACATGCTCAGATCCATCATGCAGTCTACATCCACAAGTGTGATATTGCGGCTGTGCATGTTTGGCCTGTGCCGGCTCAATGCTCAGTGGGAATCAAGTATGATGGTCCAATACATCTTGCTAGTGATAGCCTCGCCTGTTCCAGCTACCTCTCTGCTGCCACAGAGCTTAGGTTATATCGCGCATATGTGGAGGCACATAGACCAGTCCTATAGCTCTGAAGATGTCCGTCTCACATGTGCATTTGATTGCAGGCCCAACTACTGTCTCCCTCACCACACCCCTCCCTCCATTGCCCATCCTGCTGTGGCCTAAGTTGGCAGGTGACAGAGTGGCAATGCTGTTGTCAAAGCCCTGAGTCTCAGTCTGTTGGAAGGACTCCTGCTCAATAGAAGCTCCAGCAGCAGCATTTGTGGCGCCACCAGCCCTTCCTCGAGCAGGGCCTTGGTACTCCCTGCAACAAGAACCGCGATCAGCAACGACTGACATGCATGCTTACCACAGCATGAAGCAGGTGCATTGAGTATCCTTGCACGCCTCAGGCTCAAGCAAATACAAGCCTGACCCTTTTTGTACATGCTACTGCTCATAATGGCTCTGAAAGTACAGCATGGTTTGTTTGTGTGAGCCTGTACAGCATGGTTTGTATGTATGCAGCTGGTTCACACCTGCGTATGACCACCAGGTCTCTGTCACTCAGCCTGAAGGCATTGCCAGCTGGGTTCAAAGCAGCAGCTGCTGCAGCCACACGAGGTACCGGGTGGTTGCACCAGTACCTGCATGCCAGCACAAAAGCCATCGGCCCTGTATCAGAGCTACATCGTCAAGCGTAAGGCACGCAGCTGGGCACTTGGTCGCCATGTTGTTAAAAAAAACCTAGTAGGAATCTTTTTCACTGCTGAGAGGGGAGTACGGCCTTCTAAAGAGTGTAAATGGGGGTTGGATGCAAGTTACTTCTCTTGCTGGTTGAAGGTGAACGTGAGCGGCAGATGATCATGTGCCAACATGTTTATAACCACCTGCAGGTGAGGGTGTGGCAGAAGGAGGCAGCGGAGAGCCAATACAGGCAGCCAACACATTTGCCAGACTCTAGAAAGGTATAAGAGTTTGTTGACTGGTGCGTGAGCCCATATAGCTGCACTGTGTACGCACCACACGGGTTGTGATTGGCCCTCACCTGAGTGCCCTGCACATGTCTTGCCCTGAGCTGAAATAGTTGACAGCAAACGCCAACTCATCTTGGGGATAGAGCTTGATATCTATGCGCCTGCCAGCAGCACAGCAACAACTGTGCCCTTCAATTCACTTGACTGGCAACACGTCCAAGATGAGTCGTCGCTGGTCAGAGTTGCTGGATGACTGCTTGCAAGCACAACAGCCAACACTGCACCCACTCCATCTAGAATGTGATATGTGATTGTGGATGACTGGGACACTCTTCCCACCTGTGACAAGGGCTGCTGGGTCCCTTCCAGACCCCCATCCATGTGACCTCTTCATGAGGGCCCCTCATGGCCTTGCGGGGCTCAAGAGGTAGCATGTCCTGCAGGGGATAACCCAACACACAGTGTGTACACTGCTGTAAGGATCTGACCTGATTGACATTGTTGACAGTAATTCTGGCGGATGACAGGGCGCATGTAAACGAACAAGGGTGTGACCAGATGCATACTTATCACTTTTTTGGATCATTAGCACGTATTAGTTCATAGGATCGTCCTCACCAGTGGGGATCTTTATGAGTACAGAGGGAAGTGTCCCTGGCCGACTCAAATTACAGCCTATGGGCTGGACTAATATACTTGCATACAATTGACCACAGCCATACAGTCCATGTCCATGCGCAAGGTGCCAGGACAGCGAGCTGTAAGAATCCCTGCGCACACAGGTGGCCCATATTACACACCTCAGTGATGAAGTGCTGTGCTGCTAGTCTGGTCAGGATACCCTGCATCAGTGGCCCCAGCCCCACCAGGTTGGCTGTGGCCGGCCCTGGGCTGATGATGAAATCAATATCACCACAGGTGCGCCTGCCTCTCAGGTAGGAGCCAGTCACCCGCGCATGCATCAGGCGTGTCACCTCAAGCCTGTCTTTGTTGGTGAGCTCCTGCAGAAGCCAAAACAAACGCCAAACATGTGACTGGCAGCATGACAGTGCAGGGCATGCATTCCTGAAGGCTGCAACTGAGAGTCAACTCATGACTTTGACTCCATCTTCCAGGCGGCTGCCATGCTTTTCGTCCAGAATGCTGCACAATGTGTTTGACAATGAAGATGTAGCTTGAGGACTGACGAGGAGTTTGGCGGCTAGCTCACCTGCAAGCATTCAACCACTGCCTCATAAACGATCCTCTCTGCTTCTGCCACTTCATCTCGGGGTATACGCGTCTCAAAGTCTTCATAATACTTCAGTCCAACACGTTGCTGTGTTGTAAGGTGACCCATCTTGTCACGGACGTCCTGTAGCCATTTGTGGGAGTTGAGGTTTGGCAGCTCGTAGCACAGGTATGTCTACTTGATGCTTGCTTTGCCTGCGCGAGTCTCTTTCTGATCTAGCAGCATGCAGTATGTCAAATGACGCAAAGAGCACTACTACAACAGCTTCTCAGATAAGGACCAACCTGCAGAGTCTTGCAGCCAGCTTGGTACCATCTCTCAGCAGTGCTCTCAGCCACACCCCACAATCTACAGAGCAGCACACATCAGCGCGTCTTGCTGCCATGCCACTTCTGCACACGCATTGTACATGTTGTGGCAAGGTTGTGCTGTTGGCAGCCCTGTGTGCACTGCGCTTGCGGCCGCATGCTGTCATCTACTAGCACTTACCCCATGAACAGAGCCATGATCTGGTGCCTCTCACTGCCAGCCACCTCCTCATTCCTCCTGAGCTTGCCAGTTTGCAAGATCTCCAGCAGCTTGTCAGTGGTCTTGTCACCAACCCCCAACGCCGCCACATCCTGTTGCAGGGACATGGAACTGATACCAGTCAGACATGGAACTGATACCAGTCAGACATGGAACTGATACCAGTCAGACATGGAACTGATACCAGTCAGACATGGAACTGATACCAGTCAGACATGGTGCACACCCAATAAGAACCCGGCACATCAGGTGCTGCTAATGATGGCTGAAGCAAGCAGCATGCTCCTGGGTCAGACACGATTGTGGGTTCTATGGTGAACAGAAACGTAGCCAACATCATGGAATGCAGCATGCAAACGGCATCACAGATGTCTGATGTGCTTCAAGAACATACATAACACCTCGTACACAGCCAACAGTCCGCAGCCACTAAGCAGGCTATACAGCTTTTTATCCAATAAGGCTGACTGTCTCCCTGCACTTGGCCAATAGCTCAGGCACGCTGTCATGCCCTTACCGCTGCAGAGACCAGTGGCTGATCTGCTACTTCCAGTTCATGTATTGCCCTGTTGGCTGCCTTGATCCTGAATTGATCCTCTCTGCCTCGTGAGTAGGTCCCTTTCAATTTTTCCATTTCAGCAACAAAGCAAAAAGTCTGGCGGGAACAAGCTGTGTGGCTGCAGACTCTGTTAACAGGGGCTGCCGCCACAGCTGCTGCAGCCGACCGGTAGCGCCGCAGACGGCGCCTGCTGCGTTGCTTTGCTTCAAATGAGTCATCTGAGAGTCCACCGCCATCTGATGACAACCCATCACTGCTCGTAAGGTCGTCCCCTGCATCAGGTGTGCCCCAAGAAGTTGCTGCTGAGCCCACACCATCACTTGCAACTGATGCCTTTGTAGCAGCATCCCGCCGTTTCTGGCCTTGAAGCCTGCTCAACATGCACAGTGGGAAGGGACAGCGAACTTGAGAGTGAGATGCCCTTTGTGTCTTATGACATGCCAATTAAAATCTCCTGCGTATCATACAAGCGGCTATGGTATTCAAAAAGTGCTTCCAGTGTGCATGCTGCAGCTTCCGAAACCACTTCCAGTGGAGTCCAGTTTCAGCTGTCCTGGATTACCACAGCGGCATTGCAGATGATAGCTTGCCAACGGTCCTGCATTCACACAGATAATAACTTATCACCCACCACACATGAATTCCACGAGCGTCTCTTTTACCTGTGCCAGTGTGACAGCAGCTGGTTGACTGTATCGTGTGCTGCTGCTTCATCCCAGGGCTCTATCCATCTGCCTCCTGTGCCCCACTCTTCAGTAGACCGGCATATCTGATCCTCACTGGGTGGTATGTTCTGCTGGGCCTGGGACAGAGTTCTCGGTGGTTGTGGTTGCTGTGGCTGTACGTTGTCTTGCAGAACCGCCTGCTGAGGGCGAGTGCGATTACTGTGACTCCACTGTGCTGGAAGGGCTTGAGCATCCGGCAGAACTCTGCAAGTTTCTCCAGCAATGCTTCTATGCTGCTGTTCCTCAGCACCTGATCCAGGGTGCTGTTGCTGCGAGCTTTGGCGACCTGATCTGCTCAAGCGATACTGGTACTGATGCAGCTGTGTGTGGTAATTTTGCTCAGGCTGCCTGCAGCAGGAAGTCACACTGGCGGGTTAGCCGCAAAATCAGCAGCTGCTTTGCACAGGGCAAGGTTTTCTATGAGAATGCTCTGTTGTGCAGTGCTGTGAAAATCAAACACGAATTGACAAGGATGTCAGTTGGTCAGGTCCCAGTACTGACAATCACAAGTTAAAGCGTGCTGACATCACAGCACAGCTTCTTGGAGAGTCAATGTGCTGCATGCAGGTCTTGGGTGCCTTGTAACTCACAATCTGCCAGCTGCCAGGCTGTCTGTAAGCCACTTGACAGTTACACAATGCACCCCACGAGCCAGCAGCGCATCTATATGTTCAACCTCCTCAAGTGCCCGTGAATTTTGCCGTAGTGGTGCCTGGCTGCCAATGTCCTGTACAGCCCCTGCTGATTGGCTTGAGTTAAATTGCAGTTGGCGTGTAACATGCAGGGCCCCTTGGCTGCTAGGGATTCCAGTGGTGCTGGCCATTTGCTGCTGCCGTTTGCTGTCCAGCAGGAACCTATCTGCTTCTTGCGCTGTCATTGAGTAGCTGCAAGGCAACAGCAGTCGGCTCAGCACAACAGCTGTAGGGCCTGCACGAGCACACTGCTGTGTTGATTGGCACCATAGCACGCCTTTATCACATATTGTATACAAGTGGCTGGTGCAGCAGCTGTATTCCACGCCACTTTTGAATGATTGGGAGTCAGATGCAGCTGACAACCACGCTGGCGTCACTCACCTTGCGACGATGTGTGTAGTGCTGCTGTCTACATACTGTTTTACACAGACTCCTGCTTGCATTGCCAAGGCTACAGCTTTCTGAGTGTGGTGTTGGTCCCAGACAACCAGCTGCACTCCGGCAAACACCTGCTGGGACTGTTGCTGCTGTGCAGGACTTTGCAGGTCTGTAATACGGTCTAATGGTCCCAATATGCCACCTGCTGTCGAACCACCTGCATGCCAGTGGTCAGGCTGCGAGATAGTGGTGGTGTTTGCTGCTGAAGCTGCAGCTCTCAGCCGCTTCGCTGCTGGCCGGTCATCACTTGGCAGTCTCCTGAGCATGTGGCCTGCTGTGGTTGCAGCTGGTGGTGTGGGGCCCACAAGTGTGAACCCTGACCTGAGGTTGCCACCATCCCTCTCTAGGTACATAATGTCTCCAGGTAACAGCTGCAAGCAGTAACAAAGCCATGCACATCATGTGAATGGTATGCACATCACTTGAAGCGCTCAACCCCACTGATGCATGCGGCAGTTGCAGTACCACAGGTGTTCAGCCCTCCCTGGATGGATGAGTGAGAGTTTCAGGAGTTGACTCAGACAGAATACCAGGTGGATTATTCTGTCACATGATGCAGTTAAGCACTCAAGACAGTAGGTTGACGGGCATCCCACAGCTGCTGAATACCTGCAGTTGGCCACCAGCTTGAACCACTACAACTGTCTCAGTGCTGCCCTTCGTGACCTCAATTTTTTTACGAGCGGTTGCTAATACTGAGGTGTTGTCTGCTGAGCACAGCAGCTCTACGTGCTGTCTGCTAACTCGGGGTGATGTGAGCTGATACCTTGGCTGCCTGCCTACTGTTACTGTTGTGTTGGGAGCTAGAGAAAACTTAACCCCTTGGTCCGTAGGCACAAACTGCATGCTATCACCGCATCTGCTGGTGATAACTACCAAAAACCTGTTATGTGACGGCGTGGGGAGCCCAGGTTGGACAAGCGCAGCGGTCTACACAGTACATAGCTGGTGTATCTCAAGCTGCAGCACGACAGCATCAGGTAATGGCCTCGAGCAAGCCAGTAATCTGCATGCTACAATGCAACAAATGAGCATGTTTCGCCTTCAATGTCTCCTTGGCACGTCATGGAGTGGACGCTCTGTAGTGTGTGACTCTTGATGGGACAACCAGTGCTTGATAGAAAAGCAGGCAACGTATCGTGACACACAACGCGGTATAGCCGATCACGACCGCAATAGCGGCGCAAGCTGCCATTGGAGTTTGTAGGCCTCTCTTGGGTATGTGGCATTAACCGATCACGATCCTGTCGCAAGGGGGTGTAAAAAGTGTTTTTTGGCCATGTAAGCAATACTGTAGTATGCAGGCCTTAAGATGCGCGCCTGACGCCCACAGAACGACTTCAACGGCAGGCTCACGCCTTTGGCGCCGAGTCCACGTTGTTGCTTCCTCGAGTTCAACGATGACTGTCAAAGAAAAAGAGAGCATAGGAGAGGCCCCGCTCTCAGCAAAACCTGTGACCGTGGTCAGCTTTGGTAGGTGCTGTGCACACCTTGCTGCATCCTGTGTGCAGGCAGCACACCTGCGCCACTAGTAGCTGTACCATGATGGAGAGTGATATAGCATCAGCTGCCATATAATTTCACCCAAAATCCAGCTGTAGCGATGCCTGGTAGTGCACACCATGCTGGCCGAGCTGCGTTGAGTTGTTTGTGGGCCGCAGTTGAGCCATCTGTGCTTGCAGACACCTGCCACGTGCCCTGCAAAGAAGCTTATGGATACATAGTTCATCACAGCAGCATCTGCAGCACCTGTCTCTGAGCCTCCGAGCAGCATCACAGCCATGCATGGCCTGCTGTCCGCCTGGCTGTTGGCTGCAGATGTTGATGGCACGCTAGTTCGCAGCATAGGCAAGGACGCCAACAAACTCCACAAGGAATGCTTTTCTGTTGGTTTCAAGGAGGTGTTTGGCTTGGATACACACATAGACATCATCCCGCATCATGGTGGAACAGACCCACTTATAGTGTTGAAAGTACTTGAGCACCATGGAATCCCCGCTGAGCAGGCAAGTTTTGGCTGTACTTGCTACTGCCATCAGCAGCAGGAGTTGCTATGGGTATGCAAATAGGGCTGGCAACAGTTCAAGGCCTTCTCAATGGGGTGCTGTGTTGAAGCCATAGCATGTCATCCAGGCACATGCCCGTATACCTGAAAGTCATAGGGTACCAATATGTTCCAGCAGTCTTAGCTGCATAGATACTTTGTCCTATCGTGACTTGGTCAGCATACTGGTGGATTGCACGTGGTGCTTGCAGGCGCGATCAAAGCTGAAGGATTTGGAGGCTGTTATGGTGCGTCATTTCAAGGAACATCAGGCCAGGGCAGGACTAGGTCTAGAGCTGCTGCCGGGGGTCAAGCAGCTGCTGGAGACGCTTCAGGTAGCATGGCTTACAAGTTTGCCATACTGCGCGTCCTGCCCTTTTGTATGCTTGCCGTCATCAAGGGGTCAAGATGTGTCCTGTGTGTCACCAATCAAAGCAGGCATACCTGAGTGGGCTATGTATCAGCTACTGCATCATAGTTACCGGCCATTAGCAGTCTCCATGTGTAATAATAAGTGTAGTTCTGCTTTTACAGGGCTTCAAATGCCTTGCACTACCGCTGATGTCACCTGTTATGCTGCTGCACCACAGGCTCGTGATGATGTGGCCACATGCCTGGTGACAGGGAACCTAGAACCCATTGGCTGGGGCAAGATGAGGGCACTGGGTATTGATCATCTGTTCAGCAAACCACTGTGAGTAGCTTACTTACCTGTGTGTATCTGTAATGTCACATGCAACGCAATGTGGGGAGCCCTATGTCTCAAGAGCAAGGGTGTATGAATGCTGTATGGGTGGAGTGGCTTTTCTGAGCAGTTTTGAGTGACCGTGCAAAGGTGCCTTCCTGCACCGCAGTTTTGGCGGCTTTGGCAGTGATCACTGCAGTGGAAACACACAGGAGATGTGGCGTGATAGGTGTGAGTTTGTGAAGCTCGCCGGCAAGCGAGCAGCTCAGCGTGCTGCAGGTAGGCCCCATGGCCATGCAGCAATCTGCTCCTGCAGGGTGCAGTCAGCAGTAAGCATTGGCTTGCAGACATTGCAGCAGCTGACAAGGCAGATTTTGCAGACGCAGCAGGTGTGGCCAGCGGCCCCTATTGCTGTTGCTGGCTATTGTCGTCACTGACCTCTGCAACTTCCCAGTACAAGTGGTGTGTGCTGCTGATTCTGAGCCTGGCTGCAAAAGATGCTGCAACATGGCGCCCATGAAGACTTGTGGATCCCTTTGCCGCTGCAGGTGGTGTTCGTGCATGTTTTCATGTGGGAGACACGCCAGCAGACATCCAAGCAGCACTGGCAGCCAATAGCACAGCCATAGGTGTAACGACTGGGGTGTACACAAGACAGCAGTTGGAAGATTGCGGGATGGGTGCAGCACCAGGCCAGGTGGTGATATTGGATGGTCTTGAAGACATCAGCCGGGTGCTGGAGGTACTGCAGTTGAAGTAGGAGGTCATCATGCTGAGGCAGTGTGAGGCTCAAGTTCTGGGAAGTGTTGACTTTCTCCTTGCCGCTGTATGGCATATCGCAGCAACAGCAAGTATCTGGGCTAGTTCTGTGCATTGTTCTTGCCATGGCATGTCTGATCATTATGCAATGATTGCCTAGTCTGACATAACAGTGATACACATGGCCCAATTACTGCACAAACATGTTTGACCCTGTACAGGGTCATGGCGTTGGCACCTGCAAGTGGAGAGCTCCACTAGTGTTTTATGTTCTGTAGTCCAGCAACCTCCTGGCAATGCGTGTCCTTAGTTGATATACAGGTTTGATATACAGTTTTGCCAGTGGTAGAAACTGCACGTTCAGCCTGTTGGCACTGCAAATGCGCTACTAGTATCAGTACCATCACATTGCATCTTTGTTTACCAGCCCAGCCTCCTGCAGACAATCGCCTTCATTGCAACGCAGCAACCAAGGATGCCAGTGGCATTGCTAATGGGCCAAGGAGACCAATTGTCATCTGCACGATCCTTTATTTGCTGCAGATACAGTCCGTGCGGTTAATTGTGATATTAACCAGTTGTTCTCGGTATACCGTACCACTACTTTGGTTGAGCTTTGAAATCTCTAGTGGTAACTCTGGGTGAACTAGAATTCTCTGCCATTCGAGTTCAGACGCTTGCAGTGACCGGTGTAATATGCCTGAGCCTAAGGTCCTAGTACTACTAGTAGGCAGCTACCGGAAGTAGCTGCCTACTAGCTTCTATAGGTAGCCACCGGAAGTCGGAACTTGCGGGAGAGATTTTGGACCGACTTTACGAGGCAGTAGCGTGCGTTGCTATCTCATTCATCATTATGATTGATGAAGTGTGTTTACAGACTACTATGCTCGCAAGACCAAGCTAGCTCCTTGCTCACGAGTACATTACTCAAGTCCAAGTCCAACGCAGAGCAATATTTCGTCCCTTTACCTTCCTAGCGCTCCTCCTCATATATATATATATATATATATATGCGGAAGACTTGTAAGGATTGCCTATGTCACGGTTGTGCATGTTAGACCTGCCCTGCAGTGTCAAGTGTTGGCAGTACAACAGCGAACGTGGCTTCTGGAGTTCTTTGACTGAGGATGGTAGACGCAAATTTGTTCACGTACCTGTAGCCCCACGCTGTATACTCACCTGAACAGTGTTACCTGAACGACATTCTGCCAGCGATACAGTCCCTCGAAGCCCCTTTTTACGAAACAGGCACCAAATATGGCCTCTCCAGCGTGCATGGCTCCTGAGATGCTGCTTGGCTTCCTCTATGGCTACATCCCAAGCTTTGGAGCAGCTATCTTTGGGGCCTGCCTTTTTGGGCTGCTGTCTCTTGCCTCCTTGTGGCCCACTATTAGGAGCCGAGCGTGGTTCATGCTTCTGGTGACACTCACAGCGGCCCTAGAAGCAGTCGGTTATGCTGGCAGAGTAGGTGTATGGTAGCTATCCCGGTCAACAGTGTTGTTGTACCGGGTGCAAGCATGTACCACAAGCAGTACATACTGGTATACCTGTGGTGCCAAGCCATATATGAACCTTGCTACAGGCTCAAGCGCTTGAACAGCTCTCAGAGATTCAAACAGGCTGTTTGACATAGAAGCACCCGCCAGACTGCACTGTTATACTCCAAAGCACACCACCTGCAGCTGGAGTACGCATGATTGGTGGCTTTGCATGCAGCACTTGGTTCCCCAGCTGGAGACTGCAGTTGCAAGGCTTGGTTCAACTGCACACTGACAAGCGCCCTGCACTGTGCAGGCCGTGATGTCCGCCAATACACCTTGTAAGCCCCTTTCTGCAATCTACGTCAGCTCCAATTTTTTCCTTGTGGTGACCCCAGTACTGGTTGCAATCGTTGAGTACAGCTCCTGTGGCAGGCTGCTCATGCTGTCCAAAGCGCAGAGGGTGCTGGGCATGCGCACCAGGCACATGGTGTGGGTCTTCAGTTGCTGGTGAGCTCGGCTGCACTTGACTCAGCACTGCTAGATTTCCTGCTTGTGTTGAGCCTCCGGTAACTGCCAAGACTAAGAGGCCAGCATGCTTTGCACCTGTAACACACCTGTCAAAGCCTTTGAAGCGCCAACAGTGGCAGCAAACCACCAGCCATCACGTCCATGTCACATGAAGCATGCACAGCAGCTGCTTCTTGGGCCAAGGTTGCCGCGGCCTATCACATACTCCATCCCAAGTAATGATCACAGCGCCGTACTGATTTGCACCCCTTGTTGCTGTGTGCAGCGATATCTTCACCCTTATCATCCAGATGTCTGGAGGTGGGATGATGGCAATGCAGGACCTGCAGAAGATTGGCACGCAGCTGATGTTGGCTGGACTGGTCATACAGTTGGGCTTCTACTTCTTCTTCGGTGTGGTGGTAACATATGCTTGGTTGCACCGTGCAAAGTTTGGACTGCGGGGCATTCGTGGGGTCAGGCGTCTGTTCGTCTGCATCTCTGGAAGCATGTTACTGCTGGCAATGCGAAACATATACAGGTGATTGCCATCTAGAGCAGCGCAGAGTGCCCTGACAGTCATTGCTGGCAGGCAGTCTCTGGCAGCCAATCAGGACCAAGGCTTCCTGCCCAGCACCTCTGCTTGCCGTAGTGCATACCATGGCTGCATGCTGCACAATGCCGCTGGAGCACTGCAACACCTTGGCTCAGTATGATGTTGTGAGTTGCAGTTGGAGTGCCTGTCAGCATGTTGATGGCTCACCCCACGGTCATGTTTGCTGATGATGCAGGGTCGTGGAGTTTTCACAATTCATCACAGTGTTGTCAGGTGGCACAAACACAGCCAGTGAAGGTGTCTTCTACGGCTTGGACCTCGTACCGGTATCCCTGGCTATCCTTCTCCTGGTAGTGCTTCACCCAGGCGTCCTGCTCCAGTGGGTTTCTGCATGCATGGGCAAGTCAGCTCAGGTTTCCAGAGTTGATGCTGCAGTGGCCATAGTGCAGATTAATGGTGATGGGGGCGAATTCCAGCATTGCGGCGCATCCAGTAGAAGCTCTCTGGGCAAGGAGCCTGCATCACTGCCCAAGCCGGCGGTGGAGTCTCAATTTTTGCGCTGACCTGGGCAGCAGTACTACAAGCATGAGCAGTGCTACTGCCTGGATTGGCCCAGTCGAAGATTACTGGTATCTCACTTGCTGGAAGCAGTGGTAGCATTGTTCCCACGAGTGACGCGCCAGCAGGAAATTAGTTGTTGCCAGTGGCATGCTTTGTGCTTATGTTGTCTCAGACACTGTCACCAGCTACTTTTGTTTGAGACCCAGGTTGCATGTTAATTTGTCGTGCCTTGAGTGAGCGTCTAGAACAAATGGCATGAGTTGGATGTGAAGTGCAACGATTGTCTTCTGCACAGGTTGTACAACATGTCAGGTATCTCAAACTGGGTGTTGGCTCTTGCTGCACGCATTGCATTCCACCTGTTGAGCTGGTGAGATCGGTACAAGATCTGTCCAGGATGTCAAATTCAAACCATGAATGGCAGCCGGCAGGCAAACAGAAGTCCTGAGCCAACTTTGATAACGAATTAGAGCCCTTGAACTCCAATTTGTTGTGCACATTATGATCTGATATTATCTGTGCACGTCAGAACACAATATGTGTTTATTTGTGTTTGACCTCCCCCGGATCTATTCACCAGGGCCGTCTTGTTACTCCTGCCAGTGGGCAGCACGAGCTCATCATGCCATAATAGCAAGTTGCTACTCAGCTAAAGTTGACTAGTCAGGAAACATCATTTGTGTGCCATACTATCTGTCTGATCTGTGCTGCCACACATGCATGCTTACTTGTGTTGCACTGCTGCTCAACATTTGCTGGGCAGGTCAACACCGTGTGTGCGGCAGGCCAGATACCCACTGGTTATTGCAGTCTGCATGATCTGATAGTAGTCACACTCTAAGAGTGTTGGACAGTATTGTCCTAGCTGGGTGTGAGACAGTGAGTGTCATCGGTCAACCTGTTGTATCTTTGACCGGGGCAGAACTGGCCTGACAGTACTGAGACCTGAGCAGCGGAGCAGGCTGGCCTTTGGGAGACCACCCCCTTGTAACATATGGAAGATGCTTAGAAAGATGCTACTCCAGCTGCAAGGCCCTGCCCATGCAAACCAATTGAGCTATCAGAAACCAGGCACAAAACAAAAGAAAGCATAGCACAGAGATGTAGGCAAGGCACTCCTGAAAAAGACGCTGCTGTCTATGTAGCTGTGGCCAACCGCACAGAAGGTCTCTCACACTGCCTTGATGGCACGCGTTGAGATTCAACCCTGCTGCTTTGCTGCTTGCAGCAAATCAGGCTTGCTTTTAAGGTCATTGACCTTGCCGGCAAAGACTCTCCGCGGCGTTCGCTCAGCCCACCTCATGGTGCTGCGTTGCGTGTGTCGTGAAATTGCCAACCAAACTTTAGATCAAACTGCAATAGCTGTCACTGATGCGTCAGAAAGAGCCCAGATGCGGGCTTGATGGTATGAACAGCCCTTCCATACGCCTAGAAGGCTTGAAAACTTGTACCGTACTAGTGGCTCGGAGCCACTAAAGAAGTGCTGCATTCAGGCGTAAGTCGAGTTCTTGTCAGACAGGAGTATAAATTATTGATGCACCATTGCACCAATAGATTGAATAAGGCAATACTGGCTCTGCCAATATTGCCGCACTGAATCTATAGGTGCGATGGTGCATTTGATATCGTCGATGCACTGAGGTTTAGTGTGACGCCTAGGTGTACATGTAGTCATGGACTGCCAGCCTACAAATCTCTGCCAGGAAAATCGAAGCCTCATGAGCGTGATCAGCGGCAGCACAACCGCCAAAATTGTGGTCACTCACAATTGTGGTCACTCACAGCATCTCACACGGTCAACTTGTTGCATGAAGGAAGGACGGAGGGAAGGTTACCCAACTTGTTGCATGGCTTACTCTCCTTATGCAGGTATACCAGCAACTGCATCCGAGCAACAAGCCACAGTGTCTGACAACACATTCCACTCGTTGGGAGAGTACTGGCAGTAGAAAGAAGCAAGAAGACGAGTCCAATCAGAAAGCAACTTTTGCTGGGAATGGCATGCGAAGAAACTGCCAGTGTCCAGTTGGCCAAAACCAGTAGTGTAATAAAGTGCGAAAGTTTTGCACTTTACTTTTGCACTGCTCGGACCAGTCGACTATAAACAGCACGGCGCAACTCAGAACTAAGAGCTTGAAAGAGTTTCCACATAGTATGTCATCCCATGAGGTATGTGAAAACATTTTTAAGAGGAGAAGTTCCAACAGCAGGAAACATGTGCTGTGCACCTCCAAAGAGTACCTACAAGTTGAGGCATGCGATACAGCTGCCAGTGTCGGATCAGCCAATACCAGTAGTGCACTCAAGCGCAGCGTGACCAGTTGATAAACAGCCTACTAGTAGAACAAGTCAAAATTGTACCAATGCAAGACATGGTTGTACAACCTTTGTAAATTACTTATTGCGGACATAAACGTCCTCATGCATATGTAGAAGATTTCTTGAGAGGAGAAGTTGTTGTTGCTGTTATATTCTGTACACCTGCTTGCAGCATGTGCATGCAGAGCACTTGCAGTTGGCACACACAATGCGTAATTAATTGGAGTGTTGAAGTCCGTGGTGTTGATCAATGAAGCAGAAATCTCCCAATCCAAGAACACAGCAGTCATGGCATTAAAAACCCAGTGCTTAGCATAATAACATGTCATGAGCAACTGCCGCATTGCACCTTTGAGGTAATGAGCTATAGCAACAGCCGCAAATGGCTGCCAAGGATGCAGCTGTTTAGAGTGATGACAGTTTTCAGCTCCCCCTGAAAGTGACGCCACAGTTGAACTGTGGTGGAACATGCGTAAACTTGAAGCATCAGCACGGTACAACCATGAGCAGTGATAAAGCATTACAACAACAGGCGAAAGTGCACATCATGCTGGTTTACAGGCCTCAAGGATCAGTCCCTGCAAATTCTTGAATGTCTTTCAATGCAAATGACTTGATGCACTTCAACAAGTCTTTCCAAATGAGGGGCATATCAGACTGTATGGTCACACTTAAACAGTGTCTACAATGGGACCCTACCTCCTGCTGGCCTGGAGTCAGAAATTGAAAGCCAGGCCAGCAGGTGTCTCTCCACGTAGTTCTTAGTCATGACTGGAAGCAGTCTGCATCTGGCAGAGTCTGCTCAAAAACCAGGACCCTACATCCAACCTGCACAAAAACATGGGCGTACCACAGCCAGCAGCAGTGCTCAATCCATGGATTGTGGCCACTGCAGAATCAGCAGCACAGCAATGAGTATTGCTTTGATCTTTCAGCATCTGTCAGCCTGCACTGTTAAGTCGTGCTACTCAGTGGCATCTGGCGGTTTGGCAGAATCACCTCCACACAAATTTTAAGTCATGCAGAACTCCCCCCTCCTCCTTCACGACACACAACCACAATCCCAGAATCCATGACCCTCTCAACACCATGTCATTGATTTGAAACAGCCTGCTGGATTGTGAGCAGTGCACGGTCAAGCCCGGTGAGAACTGCCAGGTGGCTCAGCGCATTACCTTTGCCCAGAGCCATCCGGCGGAGCAAACACACATCGCCTTACGACTGGTATCAAATTGCAATGGCAGTTGCCAAAACATCAAGACCAGCTGATGAACAGCTGACACTACTTGTTCATGATAGCAAGGAGGGATATACCATACACCCAGATTGAAGTCTGCTGCATGAGCAGCAATCAACGGACTCCACCAGGTACGCTGTGTTGTGCAGTTTGAGGCATACTATCCGATGTATATATTTGCGAATGTGTGAAATGAGTAGCCAACCCGAGGACCTCTGCTTGACGGCAGTCCTCAAATGATCATCAGAAACTCAAGGATGATTGGAACACATACTATGGCATGTAGATACGCTCAGTGCTGGTGCACAACTTGCCACCAGGCCAAAAGGTGCAGCCAGACACAGTCCAACAGTACAAAGGGTTCACTTGCCATTGTTAGTACTAGGTAGATCTACCTAGTCTAGACTCACATATGCCACTGCCACATCTCGGAAAAAAGCGTCATCAGGGACACTGCCATTGACTTTGCGCAGTGTATCTTGAAATAGGTATTTCTGCCAATTTTCAGCTGGGTATCCTTTCTTGTTGGTACCATATATAACAGACTCAGCTGTCTGATCAGTGTTCTGGCCCACAGCCACAGTTGTGCTTGGAGATGCACCTGAGATTGCATTGAACATCTCCACTGAGTTGAGGAGTGTCCTGAGATTCCAGTTGGTGTACTTGTAGTCCTGTGCCGAGCTCAGGACAAAACCACTTTGAGTTGTACCACCAGAGGGCGTGGACTTCTCTATGTAGCCAACTGCGTAGATATTGAGATAATCAATTGCCTGGATGTCTGTCACTCGCATGTACCCTGGAAGGCCAGTAGTGATGCTGACCCTGCTCCATTCACCAGCAGTAGAATTGTATTGCATGATTACCCCGCGCTTCTGAATGCGGCCTTTGTTTGTAAAGCCACAAGCCCATGCTGCGTCCATATCAAGGGCAGTCACACCACGTAAAACCATGTCAGGGAATGAAACAGGCGCACCCCACTTGTTTTGCTTGGTGGCCCATTTGTAGATGTAGCTCACCACATTGTTGGGGTCTGTCTCATCGCTTGCCACCATCCACACAGTGTCCACGCCAGTTTGTGTCACTGCAGCGATGGACCTCACAGACTGATTGGTGCCAATACTCACATCTGTCCACTTGTTGCCGTTCCAGTACAGCGCTGCGCCGTTGGTGCCGCCAGTCCATGCCTCATCAGGTCCCAGTGCTGCGACAGCCAGCAGGTCATAGGTTTCTGCGCCACCCAGATTAACCGTCCATTGATTGCCGTCATACTTCTTAATCAAGCCTTTGGAGCCAACGGCCCAGGCAGTAGTGTAGTCTGTGTGCAGAGGCAATCAGCAGCAGATGAAGATCTGAAGTATCATGCCTTCACTTATTTGCCAGGGCTTGCACTGTCCAAATCACTGGACTGTACATTGCGCAAGAAAGTTATGCGGACGACGATGGGAATCTTTTGCACACGGGTTGACATGTACCCATCGCTGTCAACTGCAATGATGAAGCTGAGCTACTTCAACAAGGCAGTGCTGTGGCGCTGTATATGGAAGCAGTCCAGCAGCACCATTTCTGTGAGCTAATGCTTTGACGGTTTTATGCATATGCACAACTATCATTGCAATAGGGTCGCCAATCTGTGTGCTATACATGTGCTAAATTCACATGCAGATGTTCCTGCACGCCCACCTCCAACTGCTACACCATACAGGTTGAGTGGTTGTGACCCGTTGTCTTGCACTTGCCACCTGGCCCTGCCAATCTGACTGCTCGTCTGAGCCGTGTACTGGTAGATGTAGCTGGCCTGCTGGGTGTCATCAACAGGGTTTAACACAGAGAATGACAAGAGGCTTGCAGGATCACAAGTCTTCTGCGCAGGGTTCCACCTGGTGACACACCAACAAAAATGAAACAACATACAAGGGAGTCACAGCTGCTTTCTCTCTCAAAACATGAGCATGTCTGATTCCCTCAATGATGGCCCACTGGGCTGGTTAGCAAACACTGCAGCAGTGCCATGCCGGGTTACTCTGATCACTGCAGCGACATCTGGCCACTGCAGCACTGCTACCTCAAGTAACTGCCAACAATGAGCACCAACTGCGAATGCCGCAAGCTGTGTTGGCCAGCTCACTTGTAGAAGTCGTTGCAGGTGCACGTGTAGTCCTTGAAGCCCCATGTTTGAACACAGGAATCAGGAATAGCAAAAGCAATATCCCTGCATGGAGCAGCGCGACAGGGACCATCTGCAAAACAATGGCAGCAGCAGGGACTCAATTGCACAGACAGACCCACCAGCATGTACAGGGTAATGCTGCTAGTGCTGATGCAAGAATGCCGCAGCGGTATAGCTGCCAGTGTCAGTGACACACACATCACGAGTGCTATCAACATGATTTAAGATAAGGTTTGAGCATCCTTTGCAGCATGTCACACAGATCAGCACTGCTGTTTCAGCAGGTGTCAGTCAGTGCTCGAGTTATCAAACGAGAAAAAGCAACGCTGGGATACTCACCTAGCTTGCACTGGCCACCAACACGTTGCCAGCGAGCAGAACGGCCACCCTTTATAACAACACATCTGGCTTTGGGGGTGCCTGGGTCTCCAGAATACCTGCAGGCCATCAAGTAGGGTTGCTTGCAACTGCTGGCCATGCAGCAGGCACCTTGCATGCTGCTCAGCTACATTACGTCGTGCATTTGTCCGAGTCGGGGCATGAACAGATTGCTTGCAGGCACAAAAAGCCAACCAAGCACAACCATGAGTTCGCACAATGCAATGATGATTGATTGCACATCAGCAACCACCTTTCTCACTCACAATGGGTCACAAACACCTTCGCAGGTGTCTCCAGGCTCGTCTCCTGTGCAGGTTGTGGTCACAAAGTGTCCGTTTGTCAAGCAACAGGGGGTTCCACCGCACTTGATTGGTATCTTGACACACTCGCCCATGGTCTGGCCCCATTGCCCCCAGCGGTCAGTGTTCAGGCCAGGGTTGCAGTACACACGAGGCTGGAGACCCTGGAACATGTAGCTGCAGCACAACGCACCAGGGGGAAGGGAAGTTGCAGATGGGTGATACACAGCAGTCATGGTGTTCAGTCAGTCAGATTGCACGTCACAGGTTCCTTGAGGCGGCCATGCCCTGACACCCAGGGCAATGTAATGCCAGTGACATGTCAACGACCACTCACTCACTCACCCATTCACCCACTCACTCACTCACTCACCCACTCACTCACCCACTCACTCACCCACTCACTCACTCACTGTTGCCTGGCCCAGCAGCCAGTAACACCAGAGAAGGTGGGCTGGCACTGCACACCTCACACTATCATAATCAGGTGCGCCCCAAAGCATTTCAGCATATCTGCCACTGCATATGAGATGCTGAATCTCTATCCCCTTTACAGCTGGTGATCATACTGCCATCACTTACCCCGGGTCACACTGTCCAAGGCAGGGGTCTCCAATGACCATACCTACACAGCTGTCTGGCCATCGTCCATGGGCCAGGGTCCTGTTGGGCAGCTTCTGACATCTGATCGCGTCAGGGGTGACGGCAGTGACATTGACACTCTCATCCTGCAAGGGCAAACATGCCATCTGTTGTACGCCAGGAACATGGTCAGATGGATTAACAGCCGTGGCTGGTCATATATAAGATCGTAGCTGCCGCGGCTGTGGCACCTTGAACAGGCTCACGAACTGAAGCTGTTGAGAAGTCAACATCTGAGCAGAACTGTACTACACATGGTGAGGCATCTGTTGGCTGTTGATTGCTCCCTACAGCAGCTGAGGCATGAGTACAACATCAATGGTTGCTGTATATTCCCCCCTCAACAGCTTATTGCTTGACAAGTTGCAATGATTCCGTTGAGCATGCTGAGAACACAGAAATAATCAGACGTATGATCTGACAATGCTGTCGACAGCATTGTCACAGATGCAACCGTCCACGACCAGGCTACAAAATGACAACGTCAGTACAATATATAGTCAGACTGTGGCATGATTGTAGAATATTTGTAGAGCCGCCCTGTGCCTATGATGTTATGATCTGTGGCTGCTAGCATGTTGTAGAAAATGTGTAGACGGCATGTACATATGTGCAAACAGATCATATGTCGTGAGATGCTGTATACAGCATTGATGCAGTGGGAATAGAAGAATTATAGTCTATGGCTGTGATATACACGTAAAAATGGGCGTCACTAGTGCCCAGAACTCATTCATTGTCTGGGTTTTATTGGGTACCCAATAGTGCACCCACCACAGTGTTAGCAGGGGTCACAGCAGGGGCCCCATCTTGGAGCACCGCCCTGCTGCTGCCTGTGCATAATGCGCAGCCCAATACAAGGAATAGCAGGGTCCTTAGTTGCATACCGACGATGCACGCTACTTTTCCTCCGTATGCCCTGCAAAAGACAAGGTGTGGAAGGAAAGGCCAACTCCGGCCAGCATTTAGAAATCGTGCTGCAAATATGGGCGCTTTTCCTGATAAGATGTGTTTAATGCATATATTGCACTCTGCAGCTCATCAAGAGGCCTGAACGGCAATTGCCTTGCCCCCACTGGCCACTTGCAAGTGTCGAGAGTGCACGCAGCAATGCATACACCATATACGGCAACAGGCAGCGGGCCATCCTGTAACAGAGATAACACCAAACCCACCTTGTGATGGAAACAGAGCTGTGATGATGAGGGCTGCTGGCTGGGCAGCGGAAAAAGCAAGGAGAAGGTGGGAGAGTCGATTGTGCCTCCGCAGCTACGCCGTCTGTTATAACGAGACAAATGTGATGTGGTGGGTGCATTTGTGGACTGGCGCAGTGTCAGCAGATATGTGTCACGAGAGACGACTTGGTGATCCTTTGCCACCGACCAGCCCCAGTCCATACAGGCTTTTATTTCGTAATCCGTTGGACAAACACAATTAACCAAGGCTGTACTAACGCCGCAAATCGCTGAGATCTGAGTGAGTACGGCAGCAGATCACCACACAAAGCGTTCATTGATCGGCTCGCTTGTTGTATGGATAAACACGAAATAGAAGCCAACACCAGCAGCTTGTGTAGTTATTCACCTGTTGACACGTCCGAAATCAATCTCAACGCTGCTTTGATAGCACAGCTGATCCATTCTCTGAGTAGACCAGATCTGTCCCCGTAGTGTATATGATTGCAGTCGATGTCGCCGGTAACAGTGGTCACTGCTTTTGTTGCAGTGGCTGCAGCAGTTTGGCAAGGCCTACTGTGGACAGCAATCTGTCCATGTGCAGCTCAGCTGCTTCAGCTGTAGTGCTGGGCTGGGCTAGGTGCTGCAGGACATGTGACAGCAGCACAGGGGGGCGGTCTGGCACTACCGGAGTTTGAACATGCTGCTGGCATCTGTGCTGCTGCTGCTCCTGCTGCTGCTCCTGCTGCTGCTGCTGCTGTACCCTGACATTGGCTGCGGATACCTGGCGACCAGGACCTGTGCCCACCCTTTGAGGTTGCCTTGTTGGTTGATCCTGCTTTGGGTCTGTCACCTGCTCCTGCTGCTTTTGCTGCAATGCATCATGACCATGCTCTTGTACATCATCAAGGCTAGTCGCAGCAGCAGCAGGGACAGCAGTGCTATATTGACAATCAAGGTCATGGCTACTAATACCAGCTAGAACTTGCTGCTGCTGTTGCCACTTGTGCTGTTGTCCCGGTGACTGCTGCACCTCCCCGGCAGAAGCTGCACCTGGTCTGTCATTACGTTGACATTGCATCTGCTCCAAGTGCCTGTGTTGCTGCTTTTGTTGTTGAGCTGTCTTTGCTGTTGCCGTGGCAAACTTCCTGATGTCCCCAGCAGTGGCTGCTGCCTCAAAGGGCCCAAAGCTTCCTACTGACAGGTTGAGGTGACCCACACACTGCTGGGGAGGCAGGGGAGAAAGGATTGCCTGCATGACAGTAATGCACACCCCAACTATCAGTGGAGTGACGTATGTATACAGCATCCTGTACGCTGATGCAAACAGTCACAGGGTTGTGCCAATCTTGCACCGCACTGAGCAAGCCTTGCGCTCAATGAAGCTGCAAATGTGCATCTTTACCTGCAGCTCATCAAATAACACAACAGAAACCACAGGTGCATGCAAAGCCCTACACCGTGGTGTCAATGCCAGCGTCAATGGAGTAACTCAAGTGGGGTGCCAGATAGCTTTTGCTAGACTATTAGTGGCAATCGCGTTGTTGACAGACCCTCAGCACCTCAAACACCACAGGAATCTTCTGCGGCTACAAAGTGCTGTCGCAGAGTTCACATTGTGAGTTCACAAGCTTTGCACAATTGGCCAGCTAGAAGGGCACTTTGTTTCACTTTCCTCTTGGCAAAGCATTATGGATTGACATTCCGCACAGCAACAGGAAGTGACTATGTGGCTTCTGTGATCCAAAGCTGCATTACAAATGTCCCTTGAAGTCAGCCTGCCTGAAGCCCTTATTTCCCTCATCACCCCCTCCCCTCCAACCGACATGTGGCACTTCCCCACCTGTGCCAGACCTGTTGCCAACTGCACCACCCTCTCATGCAGGGCAGCACCAACAGAGAAACTTTTTTCACCAACAACACCAGGAGCAGCAAAGGCTGGGCCACCTGATGCTGCTGGGCGTGACTGGTTGCCTGCTGGTGGCTGTGCTCCAAGCACTTCCTGCTGCTGCTGCTGCTGCTGCTGCTGGCCTTGTTTCCTGGCAGTATTGTGGTCGGATGATTCTGCTCCTGGTGCTGCTGTTGGTGCTGACAACAGAGCTGGCGGTGGAAATGCTGTGCTCTTGGAAGCTGCTTTTGGCTGTTGGCCTGGTGTGTAGATGCCCAGGGTGAGCGCCAGCTTCTTTGGCCAGCGATCTTCACTGTGTCTGAAGGCACAAGGAACAAAAATACCACCACTGTGATACAGCTAATGTGTTTCTAGTTGCCGCAACACACTGCATTGGGGCTAGCAGTGAAACATCCTGGACATGGAGTGTTGGACATTATACAGCTAATTGCAGAGGCCAGGTGCCAAACAACGTGGGCTTCACCTTGGTGAGAGTCTAGGCCCAGCCAGGACATGGGAGCAGCACCACAGTTGGCGGCAGCATGGCGCTTGCTGAGATATGAAAGAAAGGCGGCTGCAGGAGGGTTCAACCTGCAACACCATGAGCATACATTTCAAACACAGGAATCTTCCCGCCATCCTGTTGTCTCCCCCCCCCCCCCTTCCTTGCACGCACCTGTCCAGCATCACTCGCCCCAGCAGGTCCCCCGCCACTGCTTGCAGGATGGACTCCAGCCGTGACAGCGTATCCGCACCACCTACTGACAGGGCCTCAGGCGCAGTAGCAGCAGCAGGGACAGGAGGAGGTGCAGGATGGGCTGCCACTGCCGCTGCCGCTGCATCTGATGCTTCTTGTATCCTTGCCCGCCACAGGTGGGCATTGAGCGCCAGCTGGACCTGTGTGGACAGCAGCGCAAGGCATCTTAGCCAACAGCGCAACAATCCACCACATGCAACAGTGCAACAATCTGTCACATGTCTGCAGCTCAAGATGCATTCACAACATTTGTGGGCATAGATTGGAGGCTGCCAATATAGTTTGAAGCAGTCAACACCCCCCTAACGGCAAAAGGGCATTATAGACTGGTTTCTGAAAACACAGATTTGTTACAAGGATTCTGTTTTGAGGTAATTGAGGTAATCTCCAGTGCACGCTTGACCTGCACATGAGGGAGTGCATGCAGCCAGGTTACTGCCTTGGCTGTTGTCAACCCGTTTCAGCGCACGGTCTCACAACATACAGGCATCACCCCCTATCATACCACGCCCGCCTGTGTACTACATACCTGGATGCTCTTGGGTGGTCCCTTGTCCACAACTGCAGCAGCATCCCGCCCCCAGCCCGACTCAAGCAGCCGCTCAGCCAGCTTAGACTGTTGCTGGCCACCCAGCAGCAGTAGAAGTTCAGCAAGACTGTGCTGCTGCAGGTGAGCGATGTGGGTGATGGCGTGTTTCACCAGAGCAGTGGCAACAGCACCACCAAGACCTGAAGGAACGGGAACATATGGTGATATATCATCAGCAGTGACTGCTGTCCAGTGAATGGTGACTGATGAGTGGTATGACCTTGCTTGCATGTCACAGGCGTCATTGACGCTGGCAGCAAGACACAATGACACTCACCTGCAAGCAACTGAGATGCTGCATACTGTGCATGTGTGCACACGGCCAACCGACCACATGCTCACCGGGTATTCTGTCAACTGGGGTTTTGATCAGCAGGTGTTGCACCCGCTCCACGCTGTCCACCACAGCGACCCCGTCAGGTTTGGCCTGCCTGCTCGCCAGCTTTGCCAACAACTTATTGGAGGCAACGCCAACAGATACAGTCAGACCCAGGGACTGCTGCACTGCTGCTCGCACTGCTGCTGCTACTGTGGCCCCTGCTGACAGGTCCCAGGTCAAGTGTGGGTTGGACTGGACCCAACCAGCCATGCTCAAGATTGGTACAGGGTTCTGGCCTTGTATTGCCACTGCTGCGTTGCCCTTTGTGTGGCTGTGTGGTGGCACTACCAGGATGAAAGCTTCGTCAATGGACGCCTTTTCCACCACTTTGACTACAAGGTTGTGTGGTGGCGGCAAGCCAGAGCGTAGCAACCGCATCAGAGCAGCGGATGCTTCCCTGCAGTGTGTATGTGGGAGGATTAGGTAGCATTCGTGATGAAGGTTTCCTTTTACAGGTTAGAGTGTGCTGCACCACGGATGGCAATCTGCTTAAACCCTCACATCTGTTTCCCACACAAGGTATTCTATCCTAGGCTAAATTTTCTCATGATAACCAGCATGTCAACTGGCTATTGGTGCTGCTGCAGCATATGATAGCCTGCTGGAGATGTAAACAGTTAAGAGAGTAGCACACAGTGATGGTGACTGCTTGCAGCGCTGTAAAGCCTCTTGAGCCAGCTACCTATATGGTCTGTATGACACGCGTGTGTCTGACTCCTGAAACACACGCACCAGCCGGCCACCAGCTGCTTGCAACAGATCACGGGCCTGCAGGACAGCGGGACAATCAGATTCAGGGCTCAGGACAGGTGGGTACAAATCCTTCTCATGGTCTGCACATAGCAGGTGGTTTGGTATTTGTAGTGCACATCAGACTGGCCCCACACGTACAGTGATGCTAAGGGCGAAATGACAGCAGCGTGCTGATGCATGCCCTTGCTGGTGTTGGGGGAGGAGGGGAAGGCTGGAATTGTGCGTGTGTGCCTGCATGGAGCTGGCTTGGAAGCTATATCAAAACAACCAAGCGAGATCTCTCCTTCAGAAGGGTTATAATACCCTGTGGCCAACGTATGACTCCAGCAGGGTAACTTGCACACCGCTGTCCGCACCTTGGCTGGGTCCATGTACTTTTTCACCCCTGCTTGCCTGGCAGGGTAGCTGACTGCTATCACATCTCTGTCTTGTATGATAGCTATTGGCATGCCCCGCAAACTGGGGTTACGCAGCATTTCAACCTGAAGGAGCAGCTGATGTGAGTTGCAGGTGCATGTGTTGCTGCCTTGTCATTGCAGGGTCGTTGCCCTCAGTCTCGCTGCCTCAGACTGTTATTCGTGAAGTTTCAAGTTCTTGACGCATGAGACACGCGAAACATAGAACGTGGTGCTATCACCTGGCAAAAAAAGGCATCAACATCGACATGAAGGACGCAGTGCGTGGAGGGACCGTAAGGGATCTCCATCACTTCACATCACTCTACTCAATGCATAAATCGTGCTTCTAGCAGTCACCAAGGACCTTTGCATGCCGCCCTACATGAAGCAGTAGTACTGCCTACAAACAGCCACTGGCGCCATGCAATGATCCACTCAACTTTCACTTGCAATAAGTTTGTCAATCACATGTCAGGTATTGCAGCTATTTCAAAATATGAGCTCGTACAAAGCTCTGCTGTAACATTCCAAAGACCAAGGTTTCCAGCCAATGTCACTTGCGGCAAAGGCGATACTGCACCATGCATACGAGACCCCAACACAGCCGACATATGCTTCTTGTTCCTTTTGATGTGTGGCTGGCTCTCGTTTCATCAGCACGGGTTTTCTCCGCCAACGTCACTGACGTGCCCTTCTCACCGAGTTGGCACCTGTGGCCAGCAGTGGTGACTGGCTCAGGAATACAACAGGGATCCAGATGTGCATTTTTCCTGTACCAAGTTACCCTTTCCAATGCTCACTTGTGTCAATTGGGAAAATTCATTCACGCTTCAGGTTGTGTTGACAACTGTTGCCAAGGATGTTGCTCCACCTGGCAGGGAGTAGAGTCTGGAAGTTGGGAGGGCTCTTAGCCCAGCTGCCAACTGAAAGTACCACTCGACTATCACCACACATGGTCAGCGCATTTCCCATAGCATGTCACCTTGCTGCATGGCTATATTTTTCCACATGGCCATAAAACAGGAACACCCCATCGTCCCATGAGAGTGCAATAAGAAAAAGACATGTGCCAACACTGCTTGGCAATTGCCCGCAGGTGTTGCAACACCCAACTGGGTAGAATTAAGTGGCTGTGGCCACATATCCCTAAAGCTTCATGCTGGCAAACTGCTCTGCAACCTGCAAGGCCTCTGCTGCTTTTTCGGTGTCCGAGCCCTGTCCCTGAGCAGCAGTGGGCTTGCCACCTCCCTTGCCGCCCAGTACTGCAAGAGCTGCATTTACCCACTCATTTGCCTTGAGCTTGGAGGAGACAGCTGCTGGTACACCTGCACTTGTGCAACACACAGCATAAATCAGAATGCTGATGGATTACCTCATCATCACTTTTAGCAGTTGCTGTTCATCACCAGCAGATCGCCATGACGGTCAAGAAGCTGGAGACAACCACGTGCGCACGACCATGCAGCCATCATGCAGCACCGTTGTTGGGCTCACTGCAGAATTTTGATTCAACTTACCTGCATATGCCAGTGCCTTGCCCTTGGTTTCATCCACACTCACAAAAAGCGCTGCCACCTTGTCACCATGCTTCTTCTCAATCCCGCTCCAGGCATCGGACACAGCCTTGGGGTCAACACCAACCTGGACGGAACATTGCAGTGGTGCAACAATTGTTACAACATAAGTTTTGTTTTCTCAACTGGCAGGTTGCCAGCAGTCAGCACAATCTTCACAGCCAGCACAATCTCCACAGCCATGACACCAAGAGCTCAACGGGTGAAATAATACACTGTTGCAGGTTTGAGAGAGAGAAAGACATATTTCTGGATATCTTTCATACCACTGCCGTCACCCTGTGACCTTGGCTGACCCAATGAACAATCCCACAGCCCTTGGCTAGCACTCACCTGTAGCTGCAGGACAACATAGCCCTTTCCTGCTGCCACAGCCTCATCTGCTGCTGTCAATGCTGCTGCTGTAGCTGCCTCCTTATTGGCTGCTGCTGCTGCCTTGGCTGCATCCAATGCACGCTTGATGAGTGCTGTGATGCGGTCCCTGATTTCGGCCTTGGTGGCGGCTGGAATCACCGCCACATCAACAGCTGACTTCAGAGGCACCAGGGCCTGGAGCAGCAGCACAACACGGACAGAATGGAGAATGGAAACTTGTTAACTAACAGTGCACCGACTCAAAAGGCAAATTGACTACCCATGGGCAAATTGAGTAGTCAGCAGTGACACCAAGCAGGCTACATGGCGTTGAGTCTACCATAGGTTCCTGCAGTCCCTTCAATCACCTTCTCAAGCTCTGCATCCGGCAATGCTGCTGCTTCCTCCACCTGCTGTGCCAGTGCCTGCCCCTCAGCAATGGCTGCTGCAGCATCATCAGCAGTTACAGCAACAATACGGCGAACACCCTTGGCAATACCCTCCTCGCTGAGCAGGGCAAAGGCCTTGGCCTGCAGATTAGAGACAGGCCACACACCCGTAAAAAACAGGATTTCCTTGTGGGTGATGCAGTTCCCTCTTTGCTGCAGAGAGCTAGAGTAGTGTAATGCAGCGAGTCTCCAATGTGACACAGGCGGACAGCCAAGTGCAGCACCACTGTCCCCACAGCCCTCATGGTTGCCATGAGCGGGCAACACGCCGCAGCGTGCTGGGTGACGTAGGCACACATGAGCTCCAAGCCATGGCTGCAACTCCCATATACACTGTACAGTTTGATGCTGGCACTGCTTGAAGTGGTGCACTGCTTCAGCAAGAGCTGTACAATGAACACTACCGCAGCACAACATCCACACATTGTGCTAGAGAGCACTCAGCCCCCCTGAACCTGTTGAGAAGCTCTGGCCACTATCAATACCACTGCCCACAACCCTCCCCCTCTCCACACACAGAGGTTTTCAACAACAAAAAAAACCGCCCTGCTCATGCTCTGTGAGTCATACACTAGGTTCTGCAGTTGCAGACCCTTGCCCTGCACACCACTCTTAACACATGCTGACATGGTCTGTAGCACATACCCTGGCTTGAGCATCCTACCCACCTGTGCTGTATTTGTGAGGTGAGTTCCTCCACAGAACTCCACGCTGCTTGCCATGTTGTCCTCAGCATCAGGAGCAGCCAGCAGCTCATCAACAGACTTGCCAATAGAGACAACACGAACTGGATCAGGGTACACCTGCAGAACCACAAACCAATGAGATAGACACAGGTGGATCAACATGCGCAGATGCATGAGGCTGCTACAGTGAACTCTTAGTGGACCTGGCAAGGTGTTTTCATCCCCCTGCTGGCTTTGAAATGTAGCAGCTGCCGGCGCTGATGAGTGGAGCACTACCTGGACCTGGCCCGCACCTCTCCAAAGACTGCTCTGAGCCCCTTGATTGCCTTGGCCTGAGCCAGTGACACCTCCTTGCTGCTCACGGCCTTGCCAGCTGACACCCATTCACGGCAGATGGACTCCACCTTGGCCAGCTGAGCAGCATCAACTGGGCCATTGTTGCTGAAGTCAAAACGCAACCTGCAAGGCGGGAGATGTACACAGTCACCCTGTGTTGAGGTGTGTATGCCGAGCCATGGCACTCATGCCTGTTGCCTGCAGGTGCCTCACATGGCACAGAACAGCCGGATGCGCCATGGATGCCAACACAGCGTACAAGTGCAACAAACCACCACAGCCCATATAGCAGAATCTGTGATGTCTGAGACGATTATGACATGACCATCACGCAACAGCTGCGATAAGGAGGTGACTAGAGACACTCACTTGTCAGGCAGCACAATAGACCCCTTCTGGTCTACATGATCTCCCAACACCTCCCGCAGTGCAAAGTTGAGCACATGCGTGAACGTGTGGTTGGGCACAATCTGTGCACGCCTGCTGTAGTCAACCTTGACTGTCACCGAGTCGCCCACAGCAAAGTGGCCACTGCTGCTGCAGCTGGAGGCGTCTGCTATGTGCAGGACATACCCAGCAGCTATCTGGCAGTCGGTGATGTCGAGGCTGTTGCCGGAGGGGCCAACCAGAACACCGCTGTCACCAACCTGCAGGCAGACAAGTCCACAGCAACCATGAATATGCCAAAAAGGAGAACCACTCCCAGCAGACCCTGCAACACATACTCCTGGCAGCAGTTGAACAGCTGCCAGCATGTTAAAGCTGCAACAGGCCAGTAGATTGGCTTGCAGACAACACTGACAGCCATCCACAGAGCGGTCACACAGGGATGCACTGCAACCACAACCCCTGTCTCACCTGACCACCACTCTCTGCGTAGAAGCTTGTTGTGTCCAACACCAGCCCGACGGGCACACCATCAGCGTCCGACCCAGCAGCCTCAGCAGCTGCAGCCGTGCTGTCAACAAATGTGCTGCCAGGTGTCAGTATCGCCAGTACCTTGGCTGTGACATCAGCATTGCCATACTTTGGGCTGTCGTCTGTAAGGGAAATGGACTGGCCCTGCAGCCAACCTGTGGCCTCAGCCTCGAAGCGCAAGCCAACACCCTGCAGACACAAAACAAGAACAAACAAGCACAACGAGGGCTTAACCAAGGCTTACTGATGAAGCTTGAGTGTGCTTAAGCACATGGCTTTTGTTGGATGTAAGCCCTTTGCAGAAACCAGATAACACGTGTGCTGCATGAGGGGGTACACAGCCTAGAGACAACATGCGGAGGGCCACTGATGTTGGTGCACATGTGTGTGATCAAGCCAGTCACCACTCACCCCATTCTTCTTGCCGGCTGCCCTGCTCTTCTGCCTGGCCTCCTCCATGGCGGCCTCAAAGCCAGCAGCATCAACCTGGACAACACATGACGAGCAGAGCAAAAACGCACGCAGCTCAATGACACTTGTCATGTAAGGTGAAGGGAGTAAACTAATAACAAACATATGCACGAACAAAGCCAAGAGGCCTGCGCTGCTGCTATCTGCCTAGCTGGCAGAATAGAAGGAGAATCCGCAGATGACATAGCCACTACTCTACATGACAGGACAGCATGCGGGTAGTGTAATACATGGCTCTGAGCATACCCCACGTACAGGTACTCAGCATGCATGTAGAATTCAGTATACACAGCTCTAGCTCATGTCTAGATACCAAGTGGGGTTCTTTCACAGACGTAATTCATGATGTGGCTTGCTGCAGTTCATCTGAAGATGAAGATGTTGATGCGGACTCGATGAAAGTAACGCATCAGGCTGATGCTCATGCTCTGCTATTGCATTGTGTTCCACCCCTGACATTGCTGCTGCTGCAGCATGCTGGAAACGATCGCCTCCTGCTCACCCTCAGTCCATGTTCTTCTGCCATTAGCTGAGTCAGGTCACAAGGGAAGCCAAAGCTGTCCCACAGTAGGAAGGCATCAGAGCCAGAGATGACTCCATCCTGCAGGAGTTTCCAGTGACAACCAATGGACAGCAGGGTGAATAAAAAACAGGATAAAGAACACAGGCATGCATGCTTTATGGCAGAGCAGCCAACATGGCTGCACATTGGAAGTATTTGAGTGCTTGTCAGATGGAACAGAGGCACTAGCATTACAAAGCCTGCCAGCTACGCAGCTGACAAGGCGCCAATTGGGTTCTTGCAGACACAACAGGAGCTGCTGCAGGAATAGCTGCCCTGCAGAAGTTTATGTTACCTCCCACATCACTGCTGAGTGATGAAGTACTCAGTGCCTGCCCTCTTACCCACCTGTGCAGTTGCTGCCAGCTTCTTGAACCTCTCAATTCCCTTGACCAGTGTCCTGCTGAAGCTGGCCTCCTCCTCGGCAATGATGCTGTGAATCTTCTCCTGGGCCTTGAGTAGCTCAGGGTAAGCGTCACCAAACGTCTTCACAACGATGGCAACCAACTGCAGAACATACCCCGCACGCACATCACATGCAGGGCAAGGGATGAGCCACAAACGTCTTAATCCCTTGCCAAATCAAGCAGACCCCAGGGGTATTTAGGGGCAGGCACCAGCTGGCACGCAGCTGCAATTGCAAGCTGGCATCGGTAGCACAGCTGGTGAGAGGTGCACTACCTCCCTCCTACTGCCTACCTGAGCAAAGAATCCTTCCTGTCCACCCAGCACCTCACGGCCGTAGCGCACAGCACGCCTCAGCACACGCCTGAGCACGTAGTCACGGCCGTCGTTGCCGGGGCGTGCACCGTCAGCAATGGAAAACGACAGCGTACGGATGTGGTCCGCTACGACGCGGTAGGCCATGTCAACACCGTCAGAATCATCTTTGCCAACCTGGAAGGATTTAGGTGCATGAGCAACACATGTGGTGTTGATAATGTTGCAGGACACGCTTCCAGAGGGTGCAAGCAAACTTAGAATGGGCAGGAAGGAGGCCGCTGCCTACATATGGACATGTCCCAGGCAGTGGCAGTCAAGGTCCAGCTGCACAGGCATGTCCCAACTCTAGCCGCACAGATTGCAGGTGCTTCCATACAGCCAACCCACCTTGTCTGTGTACGGCCTTGCTCCTGTCACTCGCTGAATCTCATCAAAAATGGGGCCGAACAGATCTGTGGCGTAGTTGGACATCTTGCCCTGCACACCAGGAGACCGGCAGCGGGTGATGGCGCCACACTGGTTTGGGTTGGCTAGGAGCCAGGCGACAGCGCAAGTAGTGCAGCTACAGAGACAACACAGGGACATGAAGGACAGGAGCTGCAAGCCTTACACAGCAATGGGGCTGGAACAGTTGAAAACATGCCGGCTGACCATCATATGCAAAGAGTCTCATTCCTTATCCCGTTAACTGCACTAACACCAGCCAACAGCAACACCCGGCTGGCTGCAGCCCCTTCGCACCTGCAGGACGCTGGTGACCCGCTCCAGTCCCATTCCAGTGTCAACGTGCTTTGCTGGCAGAGTCTTGAGGGTTCCATCAGCCTCACGGTTGAACTGGATGAAGACAAGGTTCCAGATCTCCAGGACATTGGGGTCATCTGCAACAATAACAGCCATAACAGCCATGCAGGGTGTGGCGTCAGCAGCACATACACGCTTGCATCAGGGCCATGAGAGCATGACAAACAGGTGGACCACAACTGTGTATGAACACAATATGCTGGCCACAACAAGGACAGAAAGCACTGCACACAGCCAGTGCAGGAGGCCACTAGACGCATGTATGACAAGCACAGGGCCAGCCTGGATATATCTGGTGACTCACCCATATTCACCAGGTGTGCTGCATCACGTCCTCCAATGCGATCAAAATGGATTTCTGTGCATGGCCCACATGGTCCCTGATCACCCATCTCCCAAAAGTTGTCCTGCAGGATGAGTGAAAGCATCACTGCCATTCATTAAAGGGTTGCGACCAGAATGCAGCAAAGAGTGCAATGATCTGCATACCAGTGTGCAACTGGAAACAAAGACTCCAAGCTAGGCCAACATGCTATGCGGACCATGGTCAGAATCCTTCAGTCCCAATGCCACGCAAATAGCAATTGAATCAGTTCCCGCACACCTTGCAGCCGAAAGGCAGCACACGTTCAGTGGGCAAGAACCTGAGCCAGATGTTTTTTGCATCGTCATCAGCAGGCAGGCCCTGCTTTTCATCACCCCCAAAGTAGGTGGCATACAGGCGCTCGGCAGGAAGCTTGTACACCTGGAAGAGTCAGAAACAGCCGCAAAACTTGCTTGTGATGACAAGAAAGCAGCCGGGGCAGTGCACGATTTTGGCTCATGGCATAATGCAGGGTGGCTGGCTGTGCTTGGATCAGCTGTGGTATAGCACCAGCTTTTTCTGAGAATGCTCCACCAGTTTGCTTCTCAGGCACCACAGACAGCACACTATTACCTGTGTGCTCATCCCAAGGAAGAGCTCTGCAGTGTCCATCAACAGGGGCACAAGCAACACCATTGTACTCACCTCTGTGAGGAGCTCCCATGCCCAGCTGATGGCCTCCTCCTTGAAGTAGTCCCCAAAAGACCAGTTCCCCAACATCTCAAAGAATGTGTGGTGGTACACATCCTTGCCAACATCATCCAGGTCATTGTGCTTGCCACCTGAACATGGGCAGTGAGGCAAGCCCCAGTAGACAGTGTGGGGTTGGTGATTGTTGTGATGCCTGGCAGAGACCAGCAGCATACTTGGGCAGAGCGGTAGTGCCCAGGTAGGTGTCCTGCTATCGTGTCAAGCATTGCCAGCATTGCAAGCAATGAAGGTTGCTGTACAGCTCCATATGCTTTGCTGATACATGTTGCTGCTCATTTCACACCTTGAAGAAGTGTGTAATGGTGCGAACACAACTGCAAAACCCACAATAGACCAGCAACATCTATTGGTCTCGGGCTGCTGCAAACTTGTCAGCTGACTGTGCAGTACGACTGCCGGATGGATGCCTGGAGAGCAGCGTGACAATGCCTTGCTGCTGCTGCTGTATAGCAGGCTGTCACCCTGGTGAACTTCCCACAACTTATGAAGTGGCACCACAGCTTGCGCTGTGTTAGACAATGCTTTGCTGTTACTGTCTGCCGTTTCGGGTGCAGGCCCAACTGCTAACTGTGTGCAAGCTGCTGAGCTGCCAGGCTGACTTGAAGCTGCCCACTGGCTTGTGCGTGTACCTGCTCGGATGCACTTTTGGCTGTTGCAGGCCCTCTTGAGCTTGCCCATGTCGCTGTTTGGGTCCACTGTCCCCAGGAACACGGGCTTGAACTGGTTCATGCCGGCATTGGTGAACAGCAGGGTGGGGTCATTCAAAGGTACCTGCAGACCATGGAGCAGATGGCTTGCCAATAGCAGCAGTACGCAGGTAGGAGTATGGCCGTCATCAGCAACACAGGCAACACCGCTGGAGTAATCCATGGTGGTGCCATTCCAGAGCAATGTGTTGTGGTTGAGGCTGTGCTGGCGACTGCTAAGGTTGCCCAAGGAGGGCAGAGAAGCTGGCTGTGTGTGGAGGTGGCGCCTCACCACAACTGCAGGATGTGAGGATTGTGATAAACGCTTACTGCCACTACTTGATTGCACACTATAATCCTGCTACTGATGGGGTTTGAGTAAACTGGAAACAGCTGTCACCGCACAATAGCCACACAGCCAGCCAAAGCCGGTCCATGCACCATCCCTCGCAGGGATCCTTACCACAGCTGTCCAGTGCCTGCCATGGGAGCATGCAGCACACATTCGTTCGTCGTATTGCCCAAAATTGCAAATGAATTGTTGGCTGCCCGTGTGCTGCTCACCACTGCATTTGAAGACCAGTAGGTGTGTGCCTTGCTTTGAAAGAACTCATTAAAGGCTGCCCTGACACGTGCTCCTGGCCATTCTGTGGTTGCCATGCTCACTGATGATGCCTGCATGATAAACATAAAAAAACTTATCAAGTGAATGCATACAGAATTCATTCTTCTGACAGTCTTGCAGGACAAGCACAGCTGCTTGTAGAGCAAAACTGCGCACTACTGGGGACAACAAACTGCCTGATTGACACGTTTGGAACAGGCTACTGTAAAAACGACTGCAATTGAACATCGGTCAGCGTCCATGATGAGCGCCTAGGAGAAACCAACGCAATCATCAACCGCGAAACCATCACATAGATCCTGAGCTCATGAAGGAGACAACATAAATCTGAAGTAAGACGGCTATATATATGTATATGGGTAGATCCAACATTAGACACACCTTGCAAACAGCCACCGCAAATGGTTACTGCTGCCTTGACGCAGCTGCAGCGCAAGACTGCCAGATAACTGTGGACATGGCAAGTCTCAAGTTTTGAGCAGCAGGCAAGGCGTGTTTCTCTCAGTGCTCAAAGTGACAGGAACCGCTTGATATTCTGGCCCTGCTCCAAGAAGGCAATCATAACGCGGCACAGATGGTAATGACATGCATTGCGCTATGCATCCTCAGCATGCCAGCTCCCCATGAGGCTGCAAACGCTTTGTTGGCATTGCCAACTTGGCAAGTGCAGCAGCTAGAATGTATCTTGAGGGAGATACATATTACATCACTTCACGGATAACAACAGCACATCTGCTGTATGCCTATGTTTCTTGGGCCTGCAGTGAGCACAGACCAGTACCGCTGTGCTTACTTTGTGGACAATTCTCAATGGCACTCATTCAGCCAAAGATTCGAGCAGGCAGAAGGAGAGCTGCTTAGACAAGCTTGATGCGAATGCAATAGGTATGCAGCAACGTGCAAGCTTGCAACGACAGCAGCAGCTAGCAGCGAGCTTTCTTCAGGCATGGCAGATAGCATGCTGCACAGCTGCCTGCAGGCAGTTCAGCCTCATGTAGCCTTGAGCAGTGCATCAGCAGAGACCTTTCCGGACTAGCGTGGTGCACCCATCAAAGTAACGAATGCAATGTGAGCCATGCGTTCTTGAAAGCAGTTATGCAGCAGAATGTGACCAGATTCTGCTGCTGGCCCAGATGCAGGACAGTGCCGCTGCGGATCACACATCATGTGGTTCACACACCTTGATGATAAAGGCTTGCCTACATTGCTTTTTAGCCATAACAGCAACCTTGAGCTTCATTGTTGATGATGTCGTCCAAGTTACAACTGCTCAACACATGATTGGGCTCAATCACTCTTGAAACAATGGGATCCTAGCATTCACACAACTGTTATAGCACTAATACAAGCAACAGTCACACAGCTGACCAGTTGCATAGTTGATCCACAGTAGAAACCGATGACAATGCCAAGGAAGAATGCAAAAAAGGGGTGCACCCCAACATGCAGTGATGGTGCCATCCAGCTCATCATCAGCTGCCAAGCCAACATATTTACAACACCTGCTACTTTACAGTGTTATATAGTACGATCTGCTGCCTGTCATGCACATCTGTAGCAGTTTTGCATGCTCCAACCACAGCAACAACTCCAGTGATGCCTCCACAAAAACATCACCACATGTGGGCCCAACAGACTGTCCATTGCTACCTACCCCACTCGGGAAATGCTACCCCCTGCCTGCCAAAGGTAGTACCCACCCCTCCCCCGCCAAAACCCCGCCTGCCTCTCCTGCTGAAACCCCTGTGGCCTTGGAACACATCATACCCCCTGATGTTGGTTTTCTTGGGGTACACAGTGATCTGCCGGCCCAGCAGCTGCTGCTGACTGAGCTTGGTGGCCGCTTGTGCCTCTGCTGGGCTGCCAAACTCAACATATGCATGGCCCATGGGCAGCTGCGTTTCCGGGTTGAGAGGGATAGTTATGCAGCGGATGTTGCCGCAGGTACTGAAGAACTGCTGCAGCTGGTCTTTACTGGTGCTGGGATCAAGATTGCAGACATACCTGTGGGCAGCAGCAGCAGCGACACAGCCATGCAACTTGAGGGAGTCATGAACATTGAGCAGCACTGAGCAGGCTGGGCTATCACTGATGGCTGTGCATCGCATGGAAAAAAGAAGAAGCAGTAGAAGTAGAAGAAGAATGACCCCTGCATCGCATGTGATGATAAAAAAGGATTGGATCATCATGTGTGCTAATGCCAATGGCATTAGCAACACTGCTGAAGGTTAGTAGCCGGGTGTGCTGCATGGGCTGCATTCAAGAACGCCCTACGCCCGTCAGCAATACAGCAGGCTTGGCACCTTGACGCCTGAGCCACGTGTAGATATACCTAATGGTATTGCTGCTCATTCCAGTGTTGAGGTGTGCTGATGATGAGATATGCAGCAGCAGGCCTGGGAACAGGGTCTGCAGCTGCTTTTAGCGACTGCCGTTGTATCATTAGCTCATGCAGCAATATATTTTGCGGCACAAACCTACTAAGGTTGTTAGCTAGCAGCTGCAGTGCAGGCAACTGGTTCAGCAGGCCATGAACTTCTAGGCAAGAGGCAACGAGGGGCTTAGCTGCAACGCCTGAGCCTGCTGGCTGAAAGTTTCTGTATTACTTTGCCATGCTTGACGCCTGTTGTGCCGGTGCTCCATAGGGGTAAGACAGACATGCAGCTGCCCATGCTAATCCTGCTGTAGTCCAACTGCTGCTGTAAATGAACACACTCACACTGACCGCTGGTCTCTATCCACGTAAATGTCTGGGCCTTGCCACCATTGTTGATGCTGGTCACGTTGTTGCTGGTGTGACTGGGTATCCAGCTTTGCTGATACTCCCGTGCGTGGTCCCAAAACTGGCGCGACTCCCGTGCGCCTTTGACCGTCTGATGATGCATCGGCTGCTTTACTAGAAGGAACGTATACGATCTCTTCAAATCCTAACGCTTCAAGGCTATTTTGCGCCTCCATGTCGCGTGTGGTCCAGTGCGAAGATCAACAACCCACTGTGCCAGACACACGCAAACTTGCGGGGTGCAAGTGTATATGTAAATGACTCTGAACACTCAAAGCCAGCTCACAGGCTGCAGTGCCAGAGGCGCGAGGTAGACAAGGTGCCATTGACCTCTGTGTCAGTGGCGTGTTTGAAGGTACTGACAAGAGGTCAATAACAGCTGCGATACGAAGTACACATGCACTAGCTGACCAAACAATCACTGAATACCCATGTGCAAACTACGTGCCGCATGCTTACATGATGGTTGGGCAGCAGCATGTGTACTGCGACCTCAGAGGCTTCTTGACTGTGTTTCGGCATCTATATAGTTGAAGCGTGCTGTAATTTGAATGAAGCTTGCGGAGATACTCGACGCCCTCAAAGCTGTGCGGGATCCCGACACCAATCATCGGGGTGAGACGACGGCACCTGCTGCAGCGCCCACTGTACGAGTTCTCAACGGCTGGTGGCAACGTAGTATAATGCATAACCCGCGCGGGGCCTCATAAGCAGCAGCCTAGAGGGCAACTTGTAGTTCTGCAAGTAACCAGGTCCAGTGCTGCTGCTGTCTGTTGCTTGTCCAGCAGCGCTAATGCCACCTTCGCAGAATTGCAACGCATACTACCTAAGTCACATCTTATCTGTGGATAGTACTGTCTACAACGTCATAAGTGTGCGCTGAACCCTTGCGCAGGTCTACTTGCACTGAGGCGCCATGTGACCCGCTCCCGTCCAGCAGCTGATCAGCTCCTGCACAGCCTGCTGCAGATCTCACCGAATCTGCAGGAGATACACACAATCTGGGAAGTCCAGGTCTCAGCAAAGGATATCAAAACGACACTTGAGCTGCTCTCATGCACTACAGCGCTGCTCAGCTACAGCCCCAGTGCCACATGTGCCCCCGACCTTCAGCAGCAGATTCAACAAGCACTAGATGCTTTTGCAGGAGTGCTGATACAGCGGCGGCTTAAACCCTTGTACTTCCACCTGTCATGTGGTGCTAAACCCCGCAGCAATGCAGCACTTGCCGTTCTCGCAGCTGTTGCAGGGCGAGGTGGCAGTGTTCTGAGGGAGTTAGTGGCTGCGTTTGACTTCAATCACTCCGCACTGCCAAAGCTAGCTAGGCCCCCTAAAACCTCCTCAGCAGCAGCAGCAGCAGCAGGGGAAGGAGCAGTAGCAGCAGCAGTTGGTGGCAGCAGTGGTGATGTTGAAGTTCCTGTGCACTGGCTTGCCTGGAATGACCTCAGTGTCAGCAGACGCCCCAGCAGGGCACTGTTCCTGGACTGGGGTGAGCACAACACAGCAGAACTGAGAACTACTGACTTAACAACTGCTGGTCAGCTACCTGCAACAGCTACTGGCGCTCATGTCTGCACAGGCTGCTGCTGCTTGCCTGCGGCCTGAGCTGTGAGGCCTCTCATCACAACAGCATCATCACATCCTGCTGAACTTTTCAGCTGGATGTCAGGTCTGCCCGCATACCTTCTCTCAAGGAAGCATGTTGCTGGGGATCAGCAGCAGCGAGATGCATGCTGACTAGAATACGACCATTCACTGCTGCCACTGCTGCTGCCATTGCTGCTGGCCTGTGTTGCTGCTGCAGTCGCCATGATGATTCAGATGTCGGACCCGCTGCTGCTGCCAGTGCTGCTGCAGACCCGGCCTCTTATGTCAGGACTGCTCAACCACCTGGCATCAGACCCGCCAGCTGTTATTCTGGGAGTTTTGAAAATGTTGAATGACAAGGTGCTAGGCGGCAGCAGCAGCAGTGGAGGGGTGTCGGCAGCAACACAGGTGGAACTGTGGGGCGATGCTGCTTTGATGCAGCTGGCACAGATAGCAGCAGCAGCACCTGCATGCGGAGCAGCAGCAGCAGCAGCGGAGGCAGCAGCGGAGCATGTGGCGGTTTTGACAGCAGAGGGGCTGCAGGGTACAGAGCATCAGCAGCAGGAAGGATCAGAGGAGCAGGGGCTGCAGGTGCCGGGGATACTGCACTCAGAGCAGCAGCAGCACAGTGAGGATGAGTTGGACGCCCTTGACCCAGGTGATGACGACAGCAGCAGCAGTGAGAGTGAGAGTGAGAGTGAGAGTGAGAGTGAGAGTGAGAGTGAGAGTGAGAGTGAGAGTGGCGAGCAAACAGAGAAGGTTGAGGCAGATGACAAGCAACTTCACACAGCACAGCGGCAGAAACTTCGGCACCAGCAGCAAGACCAGCGTGCAGACGAGTTGGTTGTGGCAGCAGCAACAGCAGCGTACGATCTGCTGGTGCTGCTGCTGACACACCCAGTCAAGGGCCTGCTAGGCAGCAACGGCAGCAGCAGCAGCCTGGCAACAGTGACTGTTCCGACAGCAACAGCAGTGGACATGACAGGATTGAGCCGGCTGGAGAAAATCCTCTTCAAAGGCAGCAACAGCAGCAGCAGCGGTGTTGGAGGTGCAGCAGCAGCAGCAGCAGGGGGGCGTAATCGCGTGCTGCGGCTGCTGCAGCGGCTACAGCCCTGGCTCAGTGCAGCACATGCAAGGATACTCCAGGCGGCAGCAGCAGCTGAACCCCTGCTAGCTGCTGACCTGTTACAAAGCGGTTTAGGAAGCTACCCTCTAGAGCCTAAACCCTGTGTGTCATTCCTGGCCAGTGTGGGTGCTGTCAGCTCATTGATTGCTACTGCTGCTGCTGCCACAGCACATAGCTGCCTGCAGCAGCAGTGTCAAGCTGCATTGCTCATTGTGCAAGCATATTCTGGTAGTCAGGGGACTGCTGCTGCTGCTGCTGCCTGCAGCGCTGTGCTGCAGGCGCCTGCTGCTGCTGACCCTGCTGTTCGAGCAGCATTGAGGTGCTGCCTGCCTGCTGCAGTTCATAAAGTGAGATCATCTGCTGTTGCCACCTGCTGCGGTAGCCGTGTCTGTAACTGCCCTTGTTGAAGTCAGCAGCAGACTGCACTCATGTCTCATGCTGCCTGCTGCATCATAAAACAGGTATCCCAGATTTCAAAAAGTCAGTGCTTGTCAGTCATGACAACAATATTATGTTAATTGGAAGCCTTGATGCGTTATGAACAAGTTTGATTTTCATGTTTTGCTTTTCAGCAATCTAGCCTGTGCACAGCTGCAGGATGACACCTTAGAGCCCTTGCTTTTCTGCATCATGCTGCTGATACTCCTTGGCAGCACCCATCATGGAGGTTTAGGTGCTGCTACTGTTCTGGCCCGCAGGGTTTACTGTCTCGTGGTTTACAGCATCAGAACCCATTGGTGCTGTCAGCAACACTGACACTGATGCAGCACTGCATGGCAGCAGTACAGCGCCTGATGAAACCAGTACAGCAGCTGGCAGCAGCAGCAGCAGCGGCGGCCACACATACCGGCAGTGATCTGCTGCTGCATGAGCAGCAGTGGATGCCAGAGGGTGGCCAAACGCTGCTGCAACATAATCAGCAGCTTCGGCAGCAGTATGCAAATCTGGTGCGGCTCCAAGCTGGCAGCAGCAGCAGTGCTGCAGCAGCAGCAGTGTTAACTAGTTCTGCCAGCAGCTGGTCTGCTTTTGCTGCTCAGCTAAGTCAGGCTGTGAGGTTAAGGGCACCAGAGGTATCTGTGCTGGTCGCCCTCATGACACACCTGCAACGAGCCGCTGCTGCTGCTGCTCCTGCCGCCAGCACCCCTCAGCAGCAGCAGCAGTACAGCCCTGCCCAGCTCGTGCTGCTTCAGAGGCAGCTGTGCAGTGTGCTGGAGGTGTATGTTGAATGTCTGCCGGAGTCTGTTGCTGCTGGTCATGTGGACTTACAGAAACTGCTGCTGCAGGGCCAGGTGGGAACTGGTGTGATCAAGAAGCTGTGGGGCTGCTGGCACTGACTGGCAATATTTTGTTACTCTCAGAACTGATCATGTCCGTGTGATGTCTGTCTGCATCCTGTTACTACCTGGCGTCAGTATAACAACTAGAGTGATTCTACACCAGTGAGTGAGCGAGTCAGTGAGTGCTGCGGGGCGTGTGTTGCTGCCACAGCAAGAGTTGTCATGATGTCCACCACTGGCATTGAGCAGGACAACTTGCACTGCTGCCCATGTCTGTACAGCCTAGTGGCAGCAGTGTGTGTGTGTGTGTCATGATGTGCTGCTGCTTTTCTGTTTTGCAGGATCTTTCAGCAGCACCTGCAGAGGTGCAGTCAGCATCACTCAGGGTGCTGGCAGCAGCAGAGCAGCAGGCAGCAGCAGCAGCAGCAGCGGTGCTGCCAGATGCCAGCAGCATGAGTGTGGCTCATCTGCTGCCGCTGCTGAAGGCGGTTGCCACATCATCATCAGCAGCAGTCAGAGATGTGGCAGCAGCACTGCTTAGCAGGAGGATGGAAGTGTTCTGCGGTGGCAGCAGCAGCAGCAGCAAGGTTGCTGGCAGCAGCAGCAGCAATGCAGTTGAGGTTGGAATCTGGCTGCAGCAGCTCCCTCAAATCTGGAGGGCTCAGGATTTTGGCCCTGCAAGTCAGCAAAAATCACAGAGTGTGGCAGCAGCAGCAGCAGTGGAGGGTGCAGGCCAAGCTTCAGATAAGGAAAGTAACATGTTACATCTAGAGTGGATGTCTGCACAGCTGGCAGTTTTACAATTTGTGTCAGAGGCACTTGTAACAGTTGCAAGGAAACCTCAGGAGCCATGGGAGATCATACAGCAGGCCATAAAGTCACATACACCTGCTGCTGCCAGCAGCGGCAGCGGCAGCAGCACTGCTGGCCCTAGTTTGCTTGCAGTGTGCGCCTTCAAGAGGATGTTGAAGCTGCTGAAGTCTCAGAAGGCAGCAGCAGCAGTGAAAGCAGCAGTGTGTGGGTATGTGTGCAGTGTGTGGCAGCAGCTGTTGCTGCAGCAGGTTGATCAGCTGCCAATGCTGCTGGTCTTGGAGCTGCTGCTCAAGGAAGAAGGGCAAGAATGGGCTGCTGCTGCTGCTGCTGCTGCTGCTGGCAGTAGCGGACAGTTACCTGTTGCAACAGAGACAGCAGACACACCTGCTGATGGCAGCAGCAAGAAGAAAAGAAAGCTTGCACCACAGGCAGAAGCTGCTGAAGCCAGAACACAGCAGCAGTTGGTGGGTTGTGACAAGTTGCTGCTGCCAGTTGAGGGCGCTGCAATAGTTTCCTTGCACAACCGGACAGCAGCATTCCACAAGGCAGCAGCAGCAGCAGCAGCAACCACAACTGCGCAGAATCATGATCAGCAACATGTGGGTGTCAGCAGCAGCAGCAAGAGGCACAAGAAGAGGTCAGCAGATGCACATGACACTGCTGTTGGTCATTCGCATCTAGCTCCGGCTTTGACTCTGTTGTTTGCAGACCAACACCAGAAGCAGCAGCAGTTGCAATTGCAGGTGTCCAAGGTTTGCAAAGCAATCAGTAGCTTGCTGCTGATAACGACTTCAGACAGCAGCAGCAGCAGCAGCAGACAGGGCACACCAGCAGCACCAGATACCCTGACAGCTGACATGTTGCAGCAGTGGCAGCAGCTGCAGCTGCAGTTGCTCATGAGCCCGGCTGCAGCAGTACAGGTGGCTCTGCAGCAGGCGCTGTTGACCATCCAGCAGCAGGCGAGTAGGCTACGCAAGTTGACTGCTGCCAATGCTGTGGCAACCAGCACGGTGGCAGCAGCCGCAGCAGCAGTGGTATTTGTTGCTCAGCAGCTGCTAGCTGTATGCTCAGCACATGGGTTGGCTGTTGATGAATTGATGGGGGCCAAAAGTGGTGGCAACCATGGTTCAAGTGTGTACACAGCAGAGACTGCTGCTGCTGCTGCTGCCACAGCAAACCCAGCAACAGCAGCAGCAGCAGGTGTTCTTGTATTCTGCACCAATCTCAGCAGCAGCAGCAGCAGCAGCAGCACAGATATGGTGCTGCTGTGCTCCAACTTGTTACAGGCCACAGCTTCACACGTGCTCGTGGCTGATCCGGCCTGGCGGGGGCTGCTGCTGTCGCTGCTGCTGCCAACTGCCCGCCAGCAGCAGCAGCACCTGTCTGCTGTGGACAAGCAGCAGCTGGTAAACATTGTGTGCTGCAGCATGGCCAGGGCAGCAGCAGCAGCAGCAGCAGTGGTGTCAGATCAGGGGTGCAGCTCTGATCTGACATGGAGTGTGCAGCTGCTGCAGTGTTTGATGATGTTGACACCAGGACCAGCAGACAAGCCAGAACACATCAGGGGAGTCAAAGGGGTTGGCAGCAGCAGCAGCAGCAGTGATGGCAGCAGCAGTGATGTGGCAGTTGTTGACATGAGTGTTGTGGGGGCTGTGCTGAGTCACCCTGTGATTGTGCAAGGATACCTCAGCAGCAGCAGAAGCAGCAGCAGTGTGTTGATGACCAGCTACACTGTCATGCTGCTGGTGTGGCTGATGCAGAGAGCACGTCCAGCAGCAGCAGCACCCCAGCAACAGCAGCCAGTCAGCATAACCCAGGTCTGTGCACCATATGTGCTGAAGGCCCTAGCAGTAGTGCAAGCACACCTGCAGAGTTTCATACAGCTTATTAGACCAGCAGCAGATGATGGCACCAGCAGCAGCAGCAGTACAGCACCTCCAGAGCCTTCGGCTGAAGTTGCCGCTGCTACTTGCCTGCAGCTGCTGCCATGCTTTGCTGGCACAGCAGCAAGTGGTGATGCAGCAGCAGCAGCAGTGCTGTCACAGCTTCACCAGCTGGCAGGGCACCTGCTGGCGGTCCACCATGGCAGCAGCAGCAGCAGCAGCAGTGCAGGACTACAGTCACATGGGGGACACACTGGCAACAGGATGAAGAAGAAGGCTCAAGGCCAGCAGCAGCAGCAGCAGCAGCAGCAGCAGCAGGGGGATGTGGTGGCTGAGGCCTGGGTGCGCCAGCTGCTTCACATAGCAGCTGAGCTGCTGATCAACAGTAAGCAGCAGCAGGGTATGTTACACTGGCAGCAGCAACAGCAGGGTATGTTGCCAGGGCAGCAGGAGCAGCAGCCAGTAGCCTGTGATGACATCCAGTTGCAGCTCTTGGAATTTATCTTGCAGGAAGTCACTGATCAGCCACATGCCAGCATAGACGCTTGTGTTGCTGATGTCCTGCAAGTAAAGCCACCAGCCGCAGCAGCAGAACGAGCAGCAGCAGCAGCAGGGGGCATGCTGAAGTCGGAACAGCACTCTGATCACAGAACTCACATCTCGCTCACAGACCTGCAGCACTTGGCCGCCACTTCCAGGGTTTTACAGGCTTGTCTGACGGCACCACTAAACCCTACACGTGTGACTGTGGCAGCTCAGATCATGAGGCTAAACCCCAGCGCAGACATCATCCAAGGTTTTGCCACAGCAGCAGGACCTTGCGTAGAAGCAGCAGCAGCTGCTGCCAGTGCTGCAGTCAGTGCTGTCAGTGGTTGCAGCGCAGCAGCTGCTCAAGCTCGCAGGGAGGCAATTGCTCTGCTGTTGCCTGCTGCTGCTGTGTACCTGGAGCACAAACTGCAAGCCACTGCTGCTGCTGCTGGTGGTGGTGGTGGTGGTGCTGCTGCTGGTGTTGAGGCAGCAGCAGGTGCTTCAGATCCAGTAGTCTCCTTGCTCAAGTCACCTTTGCTGGCCTTCATGCAACGCAAGCAACGCAAAGCCCAGCAGGAGCAGTGTGGGTTGCAGGATGCAGATAGCAGCAGCATTGGTTTGTCAGCAGCAGCAATGAGCAGCTTGGGGGAGTGTGCCTTGCCGGTACTGCAACAGTGTTTGACAGCAGCACCCCTTGATGAGGGCAGCAGAACAAAACTACTGCTGAAGCTGCTGCCAGCAGGAGGCTACACTGCTGCTGCTGCTGCTGAGAGCTCTGAGCCTGTGGCGCCACATGAGCAGCAGCTGCAGCTTGCTGCTTGGCTCATTCAGCAGCAGCAGCAGCAGCAGCAGCAGCAGCAGCAGGGTGCTCATACAGCCGCAGATGATGCAGCTGCAGATGGTGCAAACGAGTCTGGCATTGGTGCCCTCCAGTGGCAACAGCAGCTGCAGGAGGTATCCAGGTTTGTGAATTGTGCCTGCAGCACACTGGCAGCACTCTGCAGAGCACAACCTCTCAACCAGCAGCACCACCAGCAGCAGCAGGGGCACAAGCAAGAGGTCAACAGAAGCCTCCTAGAGCAGTCAGTACTGCAGCAGCTGAATGGTTGGGCAGGGGACTTCCTGGCTGAGCTACCAGACCACGTCAGAAGCAGCAGCAGCAGCGGCGGCACCTGTCATGGCTCATCTCATGAAGCCATCAAGGACTCCAAAGCTAAGACTGCAACACTGGAGGCAACTGGTGCAGATGAGGAGCCATTACTGCTTGAGGGACGTGCAGCATTTGCTGCTGTGCTGGCAGTAGTACAACGATTGTCAGTGCCTCTGCTGCAGTACAGGTTTGGGGATGATGAGGCAGTTTGCTGCTTTAGGCGTTTATTAGCTGCCTTGCTGCCTGGCAGTGCAGCTGACGGTGTTGAACATGATGATCAGGATCTTGATCAGGCAGTGGAAATCACTGCAGCAGGTGCAGATGAGACCGCAGGCGATCAAGATCTGCTGACAGCTGATCATGATGATCATAATCATGGTGATCATCATGGAAACAAAGGTGATGATGTGATGCATGATGTCACTGATGATCACGATGATTATCAAGGTGATCATCGTGGTGCAGACAACGATGTAGATCAGCAGAGCCATGGCACCAGCAGCAGCAGTGATGGCAGTCAAAGCGACAGTGGTGAAGTGGAACAAGCTCCTCAGCAGCAGCAGCAGCAGCAGTGCTTGGATGTTGATGATTCTGCACAGATTGATGGGCGCAGTGGTTCTGATGAGGGCGGCAGCAGCAGCAGCAGTGACGATGATAGTGGCAGCAGCAGTGGTGTGAGTCATCATCACCTGGGAAGTGATGTTGCTGATGGATCTGTTGAACAGCCGCAGCAGCTCACAGCCACTGATGACCAAACTGCAGCAGCAGCAGTAGCTGTACACAACCCTGCTGCAGCTGCAGCTGCTGGTGAACTGCTGCAGCTGCTGGTGTCCCACTCAGGGTTCATACCTGCACTGCTGCTGCCACAACACCAGCAGCTGCCAAGAGAAGTGGCAGCAGTGGCAACACCACTGCCATCCTATATGCCTGTGGTGGATGCTGTGTGGGCATCTGCTGCTGCTGCTGCTGCTGCTGCTGCTGCTGCTGCTGACACAGCCGTCAGTGGTAGTGGCAGCAGCAGCAGCAGCAGCAATATTGCATTCAAGCATCAACTAGTCCTGCTGCTGGAGGTCCTTCTAGACATGAGCAGGCTGTTCACTGGCAACCAAGAGCAGCAGCAGCAGCAGCAGACTGACACTGCAGACGGGAGTGCTTCTGGTAGTCTCCCCCTTTCTGCTGTTGCTGAGATTCCTGGCAGTAGTGTTGATGTGGGGCTGCTGTCATCGCTGTTGCAGCTGCTGCAAGTGGCGCAGGGTGGCACATTGTGTGACTGTGACCGGGCAATCATGCGAGTGCTGCTGCTGCTGGACAGGGGAGTACCGCAGCAGCAGCAGCAGCAGCAGCACAAGCAGGATGCACCAACAGCAGCAGCAGCTTCTGAGGATACTTCACAAGGAGAACAGCAGTTGAATGGCCTAGCAGCAGCAGCAGCAGCAGCAGGTTCATCACCGCTTCCTTGGCCTAGGTGCCTCTTTGGCAATGCTGCCAAACTCTACTACCAGCAGCAGCGCAAGCAGCAGCAGCAGCAGCGTACAGAAGCAGCATGTAACCCAGAGTTCTGCAAAACCCTGCTACGCAGTCTGTGCCCCATTGATCCACTACGCTGTGCTCTGACAGTGGTTTTATTCCCTGATAGGAGGTGCCTAAACCCTGAACTAGAGCCCAACGGTGGTGACTCCTTGTCAGCTTTGTACTACTCAGCTGGCAGCAGCAGTGGGCTTTCAGCGGCAGCAGCATATGATCCCGTGAGCGTGCTGCTGCTGGGGTTGCGTGTGTTGCAGCAGGGTGTGTTAGATGCTGAGGGTTTTGCTGCTTGTGGTCTGTTGGGGGTGGTGCTGAGGTCACTGGCGGCTGAAGACAGGGGCCTCAGGTAAAACAGTGACCTGATTCAACACACATCAACAGCTGCACACCTGCGGGCCTACAGGCCTTCACATGACGGCATCACTGAATAAGCCTGTCAACTCATGCCACTCATGATCTGCATGGAGTGTATGTGAAGCATCCATTCACATGAATAAGCAAAGCATCTTCTATGACCAATCAGTTACTGTTTATATTCGCAACATGTGATCACTTTTCAAGTCCATCAGAGCGATGCCCTCATGGCCTGTCTGACAGAGACCAGGCAGCATCAAGCAGCAGGCATACTGATGGGTTCTGACATACCTACGACAGACTTCCCACTGCTATGACGTGTTGCTGCTGTTGGTGATCATCATGATTATGATCGTTGTGATCGTTGTGATCGTCATCTTTGCAGATCTGTGGCCTACCAGTGCATGGACCTCCTCCAAGCATCACTCGCCCACCATCTGCCACAAAACCCTCATCATCCCAACAGTCCCTTGAACCACAAAACCACAATGCAGCAACTGCTGAAGTCCAGTAAGCTGGCTCACCAGATCACTGCACTGCTGCAGTTCATCACGGCAGCCGGCATCACCCAGCAGCAGCAACAGATCCCAGCAGCAGCAGCTGTACTGGCAGCGGAGTCTGCTCTGCTGCTGGCTGCTCCTGCTGCTGTCATGCACAGCACTATCCACAAGCTGCTGATGCGCCAGCCGGCGCTTGATGTGTCTGGTCTGCCGCTGTTGAGCCGCATCATCACCTCTGCTTCTTCTGCTGCTTCTGGAGGAGGAGGAGCTGGAGGGGGTGGTGCTGCTGCTGGAGTGATGGCACAGCAGCAGTGGCTCATGAGGCTGCTGTGGCTGGGACTCAGGGTGAGTGTTGATGCTTCATGCATGTTATATGCACGCCATATGTATGTTATATTATGTTGCATGCATATCAGAATACCACGCGGTGTTGAAGTAATCTACTCCGGGTGTCTGCCAAAAGGCGGCTCACACGATAAACTTAAGGTAGTGTTCAGCGTGATATTATTCCCATCCACAGCAAGTGAGGGGTCAGCCAGGTGTTTGAATGAAAGCGAAACATCATGATGTTTGCCAACGCTCTGGGTCAGGTCACACACACCCCTGCATGCGTCGTCCAACAGCGACACCACAGGTTGTCACTGACACTGATTAATCCCATCTCTCAGTGCTTGCACGAGTATACTATCCCCACATCCCTGACAACTGCTGCTGCTATTGGTGTACTGCCAGAGTCCACTTGATGGCAAACTGTACCGGCGCAAGTACGTCTGTGAGACCCTCATGACGCTGGCTGGCTCAGCAGCAGCTAATACTCTGGCAGCCGCAGCAGCAGCAGGACAAGACAGCAGCAGCAGCACTATGTCTGCATTGACTTTCACCAATGAACCCACCAAGCAGGTCGGCCACATCAGCATCAGCAGTGGCAGCTTGGATGGGCCGATAATCCAGATCATCCGCCAAGCAGTGCAGCTTCCCGGCCTAGCCTCACACCTGATCAGGTCTGCTGGGCTGCTGCCATGGCTGGCGGCTGCTGCTGCCACACACGTACAGGCAGCAGCCTGTCACAGCAGCAGGCCAGGCGTGTTGTTTGATCAATCACCAGCAGCAGCAGCAGGAGCAACAGCAGGGGATTTGAGTTACTCAAGGTATGAGGCGTCTGTGCCAGGAGTGATGTCAGCAGGAGGATCTTGGGCCCTGGACTGCCTACTGCAACTGCTGGCTGCTCATGTTGCTCTCAACAAGCGCGAAGATGCTGCTGACATCTTCCACGCATACAGTGCCGCTGCTGCCAGTGTGCTCGCTGCAGCAGCAGCAGCATTGGCAGGGGTGCCTGAAGCAGGCCTTTGTATTCATCCTGCAAGCGGCCTTCAGTGGACAGCAGCTGGCAGGTGTCATATTCCTGTTGGTATGTTGTGTCAGGTGTTGGAATTGCTGCTGCTGTTGGCACAAGCAGCTCCGAACTTCAAACTCAGGCGCCAGCTGCTGCAGATGCAATTGCATACAAGAGCCCTGCAGCAGCTGCAGCAGTTGGTGGCTGCTGCATGCAGTGTGCGGGGGACTTCAAGTGCTGTCAGCAGTGGTGTTGAGCAGGGACTCGTGCGCTCATGTTGCACATTGTGGCAGCAACTCACTGCTATGCTGGCTGAGTAATCAGGTCTGGCATGTGTAGTGTCAAGGGAGGGTGGATGTGGAATTTCGGCTGCAAGTGCTCAGGCTAATAAGAGTCTTGCTTTGTTACATGCTTGGTCTAATGTTGCTGCACGGTGCTCGTGCAAGCACCCCAGACCAACTCGTGTGCGCGACAGCGCTCTCTCAGTCTTCTGATGATGTTTAAGATGTTTGTCGTGATAACTGACGAGCTAGAACATCGTTCGTGGCAAAATGGCTCGATTGGCCCGGATCAGCTGGTACTAACAGTGCAGAACCTTGCTATTCCGGCCATGATCATGTCGATCTGGATGTCAGAAGATGGTCATGAGGTTGATTGTGGCGACAGCCAGCGGGGCGGTGGGAATATTTTGAGTTCTTTTGTTGTACAGCCTCGCAAATTCGGCAAAAAACATAGCATGTGGTTGGCCATGGAGACAGAGATACAGCATACTTAATTCGAGGACATGCTGATGCTTTGCAGTTGCTTACTTGAGCCAGTATTGATTTCGAGTCTCTCAGCAGCAGTGGCCCCGCTTGAGCCAGTACTGCCTTCGAGCCACTCAGCAAACGACAAAAGACAAGCGCCACCGCCGGGAATTGAACCCGGGCCTCCTGCGTGACAGGCAGGAATACTAACCACTATACTACGGCGACTCCCTACTGGAAGCGGAAATCAGCACTCAGCTGGTAATGCTGGGCGGTGTCGGCGGATGCGCTGGGCCAAGGCAGGGCCAGAGTTGACGTCAGAAAGTGACTTCTGCAGCCTTCCTCAGGGCCAATTTAAGAGTTGTACGTTTTCAAGCAAACAGCAACAAAAGCACTTCACATCATAGAGGGAAACTGCATGGTGGCCAATTCCTGACGCAGAAGATGGTATTAATAGTAATGCCACCGTTTACAAATCAGTTGCCAACCTCTGAGAGAACAGCAGGCACTGTCTAGTCACAATCACAGTCACAATTGCCGCCTCCTTCAAGGGCATGCCCTTGAGTAATTGCGCAATTACTAATTAGTAGTACTTCCCAAGGGCTTTGGCCTGGCCCAACTGCTTGCACATGTTTTGAGACGGGTCCATGGGCCCATGGATCCGGTCTCAGACCGCGTGGGCAGCGCAAGCAGTTGGGCCAGGCCAAAGCCCCTGGAAAGCGATCTCTACAATTGCACTTCCCTGCAGGCTATACAGCCGTGGGCATGTACCAAATGCCTAGATTTAAACAGTAGAATCCACTGCACCACCAGGCATAATGCAGGTGTCCAACGAAGTAAGTAACAGGGGCAATACAAAGCCAGGCTGCCAGCTGCAGAATCTGCCTCTGATGCAACATGAGGACTCTTTTAGAAACAATCCAAATAGAGGCAAGAGTATTATCACTCAGGTCATTTGAACCAATGGCGGTCACATCATGAAGCTACTGGCGACTTACCAGGCCACTGGGTTGCAGACAGCCCGTTTAGAAATTTGTCTTCAGGAATTAACACTCTCACCAATTCAATGCACACCACAACAGCAATTACTCTTCACGGCCAGCTGAGACCTGTAATTGGTAGCTGCATACCTGCCCTCCCCAGGCGTCACATCATTACCCATGCTGCCATCAGTATCAGTGTGTGTACACCTTCACCAGGTAGGCACTGGGCCCCACCTTCTCTCTGTACACCTGCTCCTCCAGCGAACTCACAGGCAGATGCACTGCTTCAGCAGCAGCACTCAACTCAGCACTGCTGGCCTTCTCCAGTGCTGCATCCTGCTGTGCTGTATGTGCTGGCGGCACGTCACCCAGGTCAGGTCTAGGAACTTTGGACGACCCCAAGTCACCTGATCTGGCAGCTGATTCATCAGCTATGATCAGGTTCTCATCAGCTGCCAAGTGATCTGCAAGGCTGTCAGCTCGATGCCCAGAGATCTGTAATTCAGGTCCTGCAGGCGGTGCTGCTGCTGTTGACGACGATAAATCAGGCTTGCTGCTGCTGCTGCTGCTGTTCTCCTGCAACCTGCTCTGCTGTTGCTGCTGCCGCCAGCTGTCATACTGTGGTAAGGAGGCCACTGAGTCTGCTGAGAGGGGTAGGTGGTCTGTCAGGAAATTGTGGCATGACCAGGTAATAACATCCTGAATCACCAGCGGCTCAACAACTGAAGGTGGAGCGCTCTTTGCACCAGCCTGAAACACAACAGAAAGCAGAACGCTGCATTTGAATACCATCGGGGACACTAGTGCATTAAGAAACTCATGTGGCCCAACTGCATCATGAGCGGGAAGTGTGCAGGACAAGCACCAGCAAGGCCAGCCTCAAAATATGGGCACTGCCACTGAGATAGGCATTGCAGGTGAGACAGCAGGATAGTATGCTGCTGCTGCTGCCGCACCCACTGCTGCTGCTGCTGCTGCTGCTGCTGCTGTGACTACGGAGGCAGTTTCCTTGCACTCACCAGTTTCCTGAGAGCTGAGCTGGCCCAGGCTGGGAGCAGGAATGGCAGATCAGTGAAACTCCCGTGAGAGCTGCCAGTAGGCACAATGTGCACTGCTCCGCCTCCTGGTGGTGGTGCTGCTGCTGCTGTTGCTGCTAAATCATTGCTGCTGCTGGCTGCTGCTGCTCCAGCAACAACCGGCGTGCGCGCTACCGGGCGGGATGCTGCTGCTGCTGTTTGCGGGAGACAGGACTTGAAGACTGCTTCTTGTCTTGGACCATCACACCACATTTTTCCGGGAGTGTTCCAATCCTGGACATGAATTCATCCCGGGCAGGAGCAGCAGGAGGTTGAGCTGGTCAGCAGCATTGCCTGTGCAGGGTGCTTACCAACATGCAGAGCATGAACGGCCCAACCAGCACCACCTTTGGCAGTGCAGGTTGCCTGCATTTAGGTGTACTTTGCGTATACCAGCTGTGACAGCAATGTGTAGTTCATTGCCTGTGGCAGCTGAGGTCAATGTCACACCTGCGATCCCAGCACCAGCAGTGGACTGCTCGTCTTCCAGCCCCTCAGAGCAGCACTCTCCTTTGGCAGCAGGGGCCACCAGGGGTCCAGAGCAATGCCACACTTGAACTCAGCATGTGCCGCTACTGCTGCTGCTGCTGTTGCTCCACCACAGGAGTGACCCATGATTGCCAGGCGGTTCAGGTCTAGCAGGGACTTGAATGTCGGCTGCTGCTGCTGGCTGCTGCTGCTGCTGCTGCGGCTGCTGTTTGACCAACTGCTTAAGCTCAAGCCAGGTATGTTGGAACCTGTCAAGGCAAAGCAGCCATCAGTATTCTTTTGAATATCATCAGATGAACAAAGCCCACTTGGGTTGAAAGTGTTTTCACCATTGTCCTCCTGGAGCTTTGCCTCTCACACTCTAAAGTGCCCCCAACCCAGATTCCCCCTGGCAGCCTGCTCTTCCCGCCGTGTCCCACCTCCCTCACCTGCTGTGAGGGCCTGCAGCAGCTGCGCCAGTGTGAGGCACTCCTGCACACGGTACTCACACTTGGCCTCCAGGGCAGCCCCAGTGCCCAGCCCCTTCAGCAGCATGAACTCACCAGATGCCAGCTCAGCACAGCAGGCACTGCCATCAGCATGCTCCACAGCGGCAACAACAAAACCCTGTAAGCAGCAGCAGCAGAAGGAGCAGCAGCAGCCAGATGCTTTGCATAGTATTCATCGAACGCTTTGCCATTGGTTGCTTCCTGGCAATTGGAGCATGGGGTGCTTGTGGGCAGCACTGCGTTGTGACACTGCTGACTGACTGCCAAGAGATGGCGATGCTGTGACAAATGGCCGCTTCCATGCCCAGAAAGCCTGTCTGTTGGAGCAAAGCTACAGCAGCAGGAATAACGCGTATAGTGCGCAAACTATGCAGAAGTTCCTAGCTTGCTGCATACTCAGCTCATTGTACGCAGCACTCCGGCAACCTACACCCAGCCATCAGCACAGCACTGCACGCTGCAGACACCACAAGTGGATAACTGACACCCCGTCAAGGAGGAGGGCCCGGAGGTGGGCTGCTGCTCCTGCACTCACCCTGGAGGCAAACTCAGTGCAAAGGATGGAGTATGTGTTGCGCATGCTGGCAGCCCTGCAACACAGCAAAACTGTGTGTCTGTCATTGCTTGAATATTTCTGATGCCAGCTAAGATTCCACTTCAGTTTGGAGCAATTGCTGGCAGCCAATGACACCTGAGCCTTGCCAAGGCCAGGGCTGGTGCGAGTGCAGCTGCTGCAGTTGACTCGTGGCAGGGCTGTGCACAGGCCAGACATGCTGTGATGTCCTGCCAGTGACTGGTGACATACAGCCAACACCACACAACTTAACCCCATGAATCCCATGTACTGAACTCTGTAACATGGCTGACCTTCACAGTGCTGGGTAAAGCTTGCACACTGGGGGATCTAGAGGGTCGGACATGACATGCACAAAAACTGCCAGCAGCACACACATCAAATGTGTCTGTGCAGGTGCAGCTTGGTGTGACAGCCTGCAGGATAGCCGTGTGTTGCCCCAGGCTGTCTGCTGGGTGACTCACAGGCGGACTGACTCACCCGTGTGAGAAGATGATGACCGGGAACCTGCCGTGACCATTCTCAGGTGGCACGTTGTAGCTAGCTGGTATCCACTTGGTGAGACCTGGAAAAACCAGAAATACCAGCAGCGGCAGCAGCAGCAGCAGCAGCAGGAACTCAGGCTTAGCTGGATGCATTGAACATGCTGTGGTAGTGCACTTGGGTTGCTGAACAGCAACAGTCGCACTGGAAACAGGCAGCACCAAGTGTGCTGCGGGAATTGCATCAACAATGTCAGAAGACTGCCTGCATAAGCTCACTGCAAATGTAACCACTGAAGTACATCAAGCAGTTCTGGAGGCTGCTGTTGCTGCCATTGTTGCTGCTCTTGCTGCTGCTGTTTACCTAAGGAGTAGATGGTGTTCTGTGCCAGTGTCTTGAGAAGCTTCTCCTTGGTGGTTGATGGGTTCCTGAAGCCCCAACTCACATAACCTGCAGTGCATAGTCGTTTGAAATCTTGTTTTTATCAGCTGTAGCTCAAGGCCATTGCTTGATGAGTGAGGGAGCCTGTGCATGCTCCTGCTGCTGTGTTCCTGAAGCCCTTTGAAAGCCCTAATAAGCAGTTATGTGACGGATTGCAATAAAATAACTGCCACTGCGATGTACAACCACAAAAGGCTGCAAATAGGCAACAGCAGTTGTTCTGCTCACCCTGAGCATATTTGTAAGCTCTAATCCAGGTCAAAGGCTTCTGCAGCAGTCCAGCAGGCTTGCAGGGGTAGTACAGACGCCCCACAACATGCTGCAAGACATCATCAGAGGTGCATGTGCTGCTTAGTCAGCGTACATGCATGCAGCTCATAGCCTTTAAGTGTAGTAGCTGCAGCTAGGTTGTATGTGGGGGACACAACTGTGTTGCATGCAGCACATCAATGGCCCTGCGATGGTGGTGCGTGATGCATGAAAATGAGAAAAATGCAGATAACATTGCTGAATAGAGGTACCTAGCTGGTTTGCACTGCATGCATGCAAGGTAGTCTGGAAATGTGTATACATTGCTGCCTGGCTCTGCGTTCTCACGTTGTCAGCTGCTATGGTGCTGGGGCTCTCTGCTGTACAGTATTTCAGATCCTGAACACCGACTGGGAATCGGCCTGTGGGCCTCAGGAGCAGCATTGGCAGATGCTGGTATCTCCGGTAGTGGGATGCTACGTTCGAGCAGGTCCAATCGCTTTGTTGTATGGCTGCAGCTTGCGAAGCAGATCAAACGGATAGATTCAACTCTTATGCTTCCAGCGTTGGCCGAATTTGAAGCTGTCATCGCGTATGACCTAACAGAATCGTAACCCAGATGACATAAGGCCCAAGGCCAGCGATGCTATCCATGCAGGAGCCAGAGTATCCCACGTCTAAACCTGCTTAATGTTGAGTAAGTGTATTGGTAAGCAGATTGGATGAGCACTAACGGCCAGTCGTACCACTGCTTTGTACTGCTGCTGACCATCTCACTGCATGGGTGCTCGCACAAAACTTTAGTTGTAAAAGAATTTGAGCCATGCTTTAGTTGTGCTCTTTCGGAAAGAGCACATTGATGTCTTGTGAGGACACCGGTGTCTGATGTAAAAGGCGAGGTGGCCCTCAGTCATCTGAGTGCTAATTTTGTCAGCTCTGCTGCGAGCATTGCCAGTGCAGCCTAAACGGTGACCGAACCAGCAGTCCAACTTGACGGCCTCTGTACTGCCAGTTGAGCCAACAATGGCAACTTCAGGTAGAGGCCATAAGGTCAATGTCTAAACCATTCAGGAGTCGCTGCATGTTCATGTCACAGTTCTGTCCACACATCAGTGCAAGTCACCAGGCACATCATCTTTTTCCTTTTACATTATGCCGTTGCCTTCGAGCATCCAAGATGCCACATGGGCTTGACTCCTGCTATTGTGCTTGAACTTGTCCGCATCATACAAGGCAGATTGCAGCAAAAAAAATGCACAAGTGCATTGTGCTAGAGCTGAGCTGTCTGTGCATGGAGACACAAAAACTGCCAGTTGCCGCATGCACGCTGTCCCAGACCACCCATACAACACCAGAGGCAATGCATGACACCCAGGCTATCCCTGCTGGCTGTACTTAGCCCCTTTGACTGGCTTCCCTTGTAAGAACCACTCCAACGCCTGCTGACTGACTGCTGCAGGCACTTCATGCCCACCTTTGAACTCAACGTACTCAATGTTGTTGTGAGGCAGCGCCTGCCGCAGCTGTGCCACAAACCGCCGGCTGGTGTCCTGCACAGGGAAGAGCTTGTCCTCTGTGCCATGGGAGATGAAGACCTTAACACCAGTGGCCTGCAGATAGGCATGGTGGATTGACAGCAGAGAGAAAGTATCATCAGAGCATCAGGCAGCATGTATCAAAGTTTATTACCCATTAGCCACAGCAACCCTGCCATCGGCCCCATGAATGTTTACAGCTACAATCATGTACAATTGTACATGGGAGCAGTTTGAACCCCGCCCCCAGCCAATGCAATCAGCATCATGATGGCTGTGACAGCATTGATAAGATTCAGACATAAACCAACTCAAGGCAGCTGAGATGCAACACAACATCAAGGGGTCCAGGCATCCCTGCCAAGCTGCTGGTTGCCATGCACTTCTGTGGCAGAGCTGTGTTCCTTGTGCTGTAGCTCTCCCTGCAGCTCCCTCTGCTGGCGTCCTTGTCACCCTACCTGACTTGCTGGGGGCACAAAGCCGCCTGGTGAGAAGGCAATCACGTGGCTGAACAGGCCCCCAGTGAGCCCCAGTGACAGCGCATACGTGGCCCCGTCAGAGAAGCCGGCCAGGGCCATGTGGCTGCGGTTTATGTTGTAGCGAGTGAGGGTGAGGCCCAGGGCATTCTTCAGGTACAGCAGGTCAGGTCCATACCGACCACTGCAGTAGCAAGCAGATGCACACAGGATCAGCTCCACACGCAAGTGGCAGCGGCAAAAAAAACACGATCGCGCATGCTCCAGATCTGCTTGTGTCCCGCTGAGTACACATATATGCACAAGGAGCTGAGTACGTATGAATGAGCACTGCACGGCTTGCAGCACACACGGGTCAATGGACGCGAGGCCTGCTTCTGCTGGTGCTGCTGATATGGTCTTTGCTGCTGTCATTACTGCTGATAATGCTGCTGCTGCTGCAGCAGCTCACTTCAATATCAGATCCCAGTCAGGTCCTCTGCTTTCTGGCACCAGCACCAGGCATCTCTGACGAGACAGCAGCTGCGCATTATTTGCTGTCAGTATGCTTGCTACAGCTTCACGGGCATCCTTGCCGGCCCCATGAAGCAGCACCAGCAACGGCGATGGTTGGTGAGCTTCGTAGGTGGGTGGTACTAGCAGATAGCCGTCTCTGCGACGTTGCAAGACCGATTGTGAGCTGCTACCTGGCTTGGGCAAACACACACATGACTGGAGCAGAAGACACCAGGCAGGTCCTCAGAAGGAGCTGCTGCGTGCTTTTGGGCGTGATCTGAGACACCATGGGAACGATGTGACTCACTGGGAGCAAAGTCATACAATCACGCTGCACCTGTTTCCTGTTGCGAGATTGAGCTTGACCGTCCTCCAGCCTGCAAGGGAGGGTGCTGCTGCTAGTGCCTGCTGTACACCACAGGCCGTCAGCAATAGTAAAAGGTATGTGTCAGATACCATGACGCTCCTGGTAGTATGGTGCGAAGCTGATGTGGGGCTGATGGCCGTAGCTGGAAGGCAATGCACTTGCTCAGTACATGTCGCATTTGTGTGGTCTAGCTCACTCAAAGCAGCATACTTAGAACGAGCATAAAATCTGCACGTTGCTATGACGAGTAGCTGGGCACGCACGTGGGGTCCCGCGCGGTGCGGCCGTTGGCTCACCGTATCAGTGTTGATCGCTTGGTGAAGCTAGAAAAGCCAATACCAACAACAGGTTTTAGCTCATTATATCTTCTGCTTAACGTTGCAGCTGCTTTCCCACATTGTTGAAGTCAGTGCACCTAACACTTGAAGGTGGCTTGCACCCACCATAGTCCAGCGAGAGGTCAGAACATATTTCAGACATAAGTTGCCACCTTCAGCTTCAGATTGCAGCAGCATGGGCTGCTGGCCTTTCTTTCTGTCAGGAATGACGTGTGTGAAAAATGCTACTGCTGCTACTGCTGCTGCTGCCAGCACTGTTTGGCGTATCACCCGTCAACTGTGGCAGTGTTTAGACCACCGTATTACAGACCATTATGTATCTTCTTGGTCTCGGTCAAATGGCGCATGGCGTTGAGATGCATTCACAGCTTTTGTAGTAAATCAACCAAGCAGAAAGACGCTCGCAAGTCACTGCATCCTGCACGCGAGCACCTGTGCTCGTTTCGTTCATATCAATGGTTTGCTTGTGTTGGGGGCTCAAAGGATCATCGTGGAGTGCATCTGCGTCTTAGACCTGTCCGCGTAAAGGGCACGCGTCACCTTCCACCCACTCAAATATAACACCACAATCTGACTGAAACACCACAATCTGACTGAATATATATGCGGAATATATATGCGGATGCTGTAAATTGCAACACCTGTGATTATAGCTGCTGGCGCCCAATCCACACTACTGTACCAGCATCGTTTGAGTAAAACTTCTCGTCATCAACATGACAATCGCAGCTGCCAGCTCTGGATTGGCTCTTGTCACGGGTGGCAACCGTGGTATTGGCCTGGAGGTGTGCAAGCAGCTTGTGCAGCGAGGAAAGTCCGTGCTGCTGGCCTGTAGAGATGTGGAAGCAGGTGGGGCTCCAAATGCACAGCACGTGCCTTGGCTGATCAGTTGCCTGAGCACGTCAGCGTAATCAGCTACACAAGGACTGGACTCAATTCGAGCAACTCTCAAAGCACTTGGAGTCCAGTTGTCAAGAAATCGATCCAGCTGTTGGGCCATGTCTTGGTGCCAGCTGGCTGGCCCTTGAACGCAGTCTACTGGTGGAAAGCATGCATGCCTGAGACGGCGGAAGCAGCCACGTTTTTCCTCAAAACTCAAACAGGACCTCGCTTTCTCAAGTTGTGAGTTACAACCTACATGTGAGAAACATCGAAGACTCACCTGTTGCTTGTAACCACCTTGACCTGCAGGGAAGGCTGTGGCCCAGACCCTCCAGGAGACAAACAGCAACAGTGACGTGAAGGTGATCAGCTTGGACACCGGCAGCAGTGCAAGCATCCAGAAGCTGGCAGAGCTGGTCAAGTCAGAGTATGATCAGAAGATTGACCTGCTGGTGAGCTGCTGCAGTCACGGCCGCTGTCACTTGTGTCTAAGGTTCTGTATCTGTGGGATCATAGATCTCTGTCTACAGCCTTGTGCTTGAGCCAGTGTTGTATGCTGAGCTAGGACTTCGCCGTCAAAGTGAACCATATGGTCTGCATTACATAAGTAAACACTTAGGGGCGCTTATTTGAGAACTCCAGGGGGCATAGAACAGCAGATGCTGCGCCCACAGTACAGCAGGTTCATCAGGGCTGTTCAACAGACTACTCTCTGCTGGTGTGGGCACACCTTACAACAGCAGCGAACATGAGTCCCCATGAATACCTAACCCCTGCACCTGCACAACATTAACCTGCTGCACCCGCCTGGTGCTGCTTCATGGCCACTCACTCGCAGGTGAACAATGCTGGCATCCTGGTCCCAGGGACATGGAGTGAAGAGGCTTTCAACAAGACCTTGACTGTCAACACGGCGGGACCAGTGGCGATCAGTCAGGCTCTGCTGCCGCTGTTGGCACCTGGAGCACTTATTATCATGGTCTCCTCAAGTAAGTTACCGGGCTGCATGTGGTCAGGCCCTGCTGCCAGAGCCTTCAGTGAATTATCCATCCACAAGTCACATCAACATCCACAGGGTTGCACTGCATCTGGCAATGTGTCACTAGCCGCAAAGGGCATGTGCAGCTTGGTTTCCCTCATTGCCCCTCAGGGCTTTTGGAGGTTTACCTGGTCATGCACACACTGCCTGTGCAGGCATGGTTTTTGTAGCACTTTCTGGTAGCAGCTTACTGCACAACAATAATACAGTGTTGCCATGTCTGACAGAGCCAGTCACAGTGGTGTAGACAATATACTCACATCATAAGAGACCATGTAAGGACCATTGTCAATACCAAGTGTATCACATTGCTATGCACACCAGACAGTGTTGATTGGGGAAACACTCAGCTACAGAAACTCCTTGTGGTAAGCCGGGCTTGATGCACACGCTCACAGGGAGTGTCAGGGCATGAGCCACAGTCTTCACTGCCTATTGAATCCTATTTTGTGGTCCTGTGCAAAGGGCTTGTTGTAAAGTCCTGTGTGCTGTATGGTGTCACGGGTTCCCCACCTGGTGTTCAGAACCAATGTTCTGCCAGGTGAAGAGTCACAATACAATTCGAAGCAATGATTTTGTGTTCTCTGTTGCATGCTGCGTGCAGCTCTGGGAAACCTTGCCAACCTGACCCCTGACTACAAGGATGCTGTGCAGTCCATCACAGACTTATCAACCTTACCAACAGCAGTGGCCTTAAACCCCAACAGCCCTATGGGCACATCACCACCTGGGATGGGGTGCCATTCCCCAACATACTCAGTGGCCAAGGCCCTGCTGAACCGTAGTGTGCAGTTGATGTCAGCAGATGAGAAATTCAAGCAGCGGGGTGTTTCGGTGGTGTCTACCTGCCCCGGCTGGTGCAGGTGAGAAGCTGCCACAGGCTGCCACTGAGATGCTTGCCAAGCTAGTGGCAGTGCTCTTAGGGTCCAGTGCCTCCTGCACCGGCAGCAACCTGGTCGACCCTAGGCATCAACAGCACTCAACCGCTACTTCAAATTGTGTCCTGCAAGTACTGCACTGCACTGCGCTGCCCTTGCAATGCCTGTAGTCTGGGCAAAATCAGGCCCCCTGTGGCACATCTTCAACACTGCTTGTCATAGATGTGTATAGCTTACTTATGACCTGTAGGGTCCTACTATCTCGGGCTACAGGCAGTGGTGGCTGGTAGCAGCATCAGCTGTTGTATGACATATGTACTGATATTGGTGTTTTGCAGGACTGACATGGGCACTTCTGCCGCAGATCGCTCAGCTGAACAAGGAGGATCATCTGTCTTAGCACCATACTTCAACTGGAACAGTGACCTGAATGGCAGCTTCACAAGGGATGGGGAACGGATCGAATGGTGATCAAGTGACAGCTCTGCAGTCCTTTTGCACTGCATACTGCGAGATGATATTGATTTATCATGCAAGAAGTACTTGGGCCCATGGGTTGGGTTACCACTCACTGCGTAGTACGCAGCGCCAACTGGGCAATCGCGCATGAATGGATGTTGTAGGATCACCTGATTAGTGCTACCTGCAGCAATGGCCATGGAAAGTACGGTCGATTTGCTGAGAAGAGAGTGTGAGTCCTAAGTACTGTGCATATACATGCATATATGCATAATCAGCATGCAGCCTGCAACGGTTGCAGCTGCAGCATGATGTGTGCAGTGCTGATGGAGCGCGCCACTGCGCAGTGGATGCATCACGTGATGTGCACGAAGCACCAGAAAATTTGGGATTTGCTCAGCAGTCCGCTTAGGCGGTTGTGGTGTGGTGGTTTTAGACCCTGCTAGAGGCTTCGCAAGTTCTGAACAAAGTTTGTAATACACCTTGGGGTCCTCTACACCAGTGAACTCCAGCACTTGCTGTCCACCAGCAGGTCAGCTCCGTGCCGGATCCCTGAAACAATCCCTACATCATGTCTGCAAGATGGGATGCACGTGTGTTGACAAAGCCTGCGTTAGCTATCAAAACCACCAGAACACTAGAAATACTGTTAGAAATACTTATGAGGCGAGGCCGCAATAGTGTGGTATGGAATGAAAGCGAACGGCTTGATCGGTCAGACTATGAATTGGAAACACAGTCAAATAATTCAAGGGAAGTCGGCACCACGCAGTCTGTAACATAATGTAACTGCTGGTCCCAGGAGGATCTACTTCGCAACCGGTTGCACCCTGCAGACAGAGGGGCCCTATCAATGCACGCACTCATCATTATAAGTTGAAGGGAAATCCAAGCTGGCAGACAAGGGTCCAGCAAAGGATCATCAGGAAATCCTCTCCTAGGCGTCTTAGACCTGAGCACGCGTCATGTGTATATCACGTAATCTATGCTCGATAGTAGTGTTGAGTATGCCTGACTGCTCCAACCTGCAACACTTGTTGCCAAAGCAGCTGTAGCGGCTTCTTAAAAGTTTTGACTCAAAACTTCCAGTTGCCGTTGAGTGAGGTCCCTCTGCGTCTTAGACCATTCTGCGCTACGGCACGCGTCACCTTCCACCCCCTCAATATAACACCACAACCTGGCTGGATATATTTTTGGATGCTGTAACTTGCGACATCTGTAATTAAAGCTGCTGGCGCCCAGTCCAGACTGCAGTACTGCAACCTCAGCGTGTACCACTGCGTGTGTAACCTGTAACAAGTACCAGCATCGTTTGAGTAAAACTTCTCGTCGTTAGCATGACACGCGCAGCTGTCAGCGCTGGACTGGCTCTTGTCACAGGTGGCAACCGTGGTATTGGCCTGGAGGTGTGCAGACAGCTTGTGCAGCGAGGAAAGCATGTGCTGCTGGCCTGTAGAGATGTGGAAGCAGGTGGGGCCCCAAATGCACAGCACGTGCCTTGGCTAATCAGGTGCCTGAGCATGTCAGCGTACTCAGCTGCAGAAGCTGTAAATTGCACAGACACTTCTGAGAGCACTAAGTGTCTTTTGTCAAGGACGCTGCTCCATGTTATCGGGCCAGTTTGCTGGTCCTTAGATGCTATCAGGTGGTGAGGGGTATCGTCTTGTGACATACAAAAACATACCCATGAACATCAGCTCTTTCAAATGGACCCCCTGTCACAGGCACAGTGCCTGATCATTGAATGCATTATGGTACATTTGGGGAAAGGTGAACTGTTGCTGGTCACCTGCAGGGAAGGCTGTGGCCCAGACCCTCCAGGAGACAAACAGCAACAGTGACGTAAAGGTGATCAGCTTAGACACAGGCAGCAGTGCAAGCATCCAGAAGCTGGCAGAGCTGGTCAAGTCAGAGTATGATCAGAAGATTGACCTGCTGGTGAGCTGCTGCAGTCACAGCCGCTGTCACTTGTGTCTAAGCTGCTGTATATGTGCGATCATAGGTCTCTGTCTACAGCCTTGTGCTTGAGCCAGTGTTGTATGCTGAGCTAGGCCTTCGCCGTCAAAGTGAACCATATGGTCTGCATTACATAAGTAAACACTTAGGGGCGCTTATTTGAGAAACTCCAGGGGGCAAAGGACAGCAGATGCTGCGCTCACAGTACAGCAGGTTCATCAGGGCTGTTCAACTGCTGCTGCAGCAGACTATTCTCTGCTGGTGTGAAAACATCTTACAAAAGCAGTGAACATGAGTCCCCATGATCACCCACCCCTGCACGTGCACAACACCAACCTGCTGCACCCGCCTTGTGCTGCTTCCTTGCCACTCACTGGCAGGTGAACAATGCTGGCATTCTGGTCCCAGGAACATGGAGTGAAGAGGCTTTCAACAAGACCTTGACTGTCAACACGGTGGGACCTGTGGCGATTAGTCAGGCTCTGCTGCCGTTGTTGGCACCTGGAGCACTTATTATTATGGTGTCATCTGGTGAGTGACTGGGCTGCATGTGGTCAGGCCCTGCTGCCAGAGCCTGCAGTGAATGATTTGCATCCTTGAGTCATAACAGTGTCCACAGGATCGCACTGCATCTGGCAACATCTCACTAGCCGCAAAGGGCATGTGCAGCTTGGTTTCCCTCCTTGCCCCTCAGGGTACTGGAGGTTCCTGGTCATGCAAACACTGCCTGTGCAGGCATCGGTGATGTATGCATGTAACGCTATTGTTGTAGCAGCCTTTCATACAAGACAGCTGCGGTATCTGCATGTCTGTTGAGAGTGTTAATACACTGCAAGAGACCATATAAGGACCATTGTCAACACCATGTGTGATACATTGATATGTACACCAGACAGTATTAGTTGGAAAAGTTGGAGTTAAACTCCTTGTAGTCACCAAGGGCTGCATGCACACGGTTACGGGCAATGCCATGGCATGAGCCACAGTCTTCACTGCTGTTGAGTGCTGGTTTGTGGCCCACAGGCCGTTCAAAGGCCTTACAAAGTCCTGTGTGCTGTATGGTGTCATACTGGTAATAGTTACCATACCGTGTGCTAGGAATAAATGTTCTGTCAAGTATAGAGCCTCAACACAATGTCATAGCCGATATTATTGCTCTGCTTTGCATGCTGCACGAAGGTCTTGGCTACCTTGCCAACCTGACCCCCGACTACAAGGATGCTGTGCAGTCCATCACAGACTTATCAACCTTACCAACAGCAGTGGCCTTCAACTCCAACAGCCCCATGGCCACCTCACCGCCTGGGGCAGGGTCCATGGCCCCAACATACTCAGTGGCCAAGGCCCTGCTGAACCGTAGTGTGCAGTTGATGTCAACAGATGAGAAGTTCAAGCAGCGGGGTGTTTCTGTGGTGTCTACCTGCCCCGGCTGGTGCAGGTGAGAGGCTGCCACAGGCTGCCACTGAGATGCTTGCCAAGCCAGTGGCAGTGCTCTTAGGGTCCAGTGCCTCCTGCACCGGCAGCAACCTGGTTGATGCTGGGCATCAACAGTATTTAATCTCTACCTCACGTCGTGTCCTGCAAGTACTGCACTGCTCTGCAATGCCCTTGCAATGCCTGTAGTCCGGGCAAGATCAGGCACACATCTCCAACACTGCTTGTCATAGATGTGTACAGCTTACTTATGACCTGTAGGGTCCTACTATCTCGTGCTACAGGCAGTGGTGGCTGGTAGCAGCATCAGCTGTTGTATGACATATGTACTAAATTGTATGAGAGGGGTTATCGGATGGTTTTCCCCTTCACAATTGATATCGGATAATCATGCACTCCGCCTTGTCCGAAAGTGGATTGAATTCACTGGGTAGATTTGAGGCGCGGGGCCGATGACAGTAAATGCTATGGCTGCAAAGTACTGAATATCATTATTAGATACTGATATTGTTGTTCTGCAGGACTGACATGGGCACCTCTGCCGCGGACCGCTCAGCTGAGCAAGGAGGATCATCTGTCCTGGCACCATACTTCAACTGGAACAGTGACCTAAATGGCAGCTTCACAAGGGATGGGGAACGGATCAACTGGTGATCAAGTGACAGCTCTGCAGTCCTTTTGCACTGCACACTGCAAGATGATATTGATCCACAATGCAAGAATACGTGGGTCCATCAGTTGGGTCATGCAGCGTTGACTGAGTCTCAACAGAAATCTCTGCACATGGGTGTTCTAAACTGCTATGATTAAAAGACCTAACCAGATCAGCTCAGTGCTAGCTGCATCACTCGGTGCCCGGGGCGTGGGAAGTATCAAACAACCTGAACTTCTGAACGGTTCACGGTAGAGTTGCTGAGAAAAGAATAATGTAGTGTCCTAAGTATTGTGCATTGTCAGCAAGCGATACTGCAGCTTGATGTGTGCCACACCATGATGTGTGCACAGTTGCACATACTACCTAGTGACTATGTAAATGAAATAGAGCCATGCAGCGTTGGATGAGCTGGCAAACGAACTGACATGCGATTATATAGTAAGGATGAAGTGCGTCAACACGTGGTTGCATAATGTGAGACTCATCTGCCTGGGAGTGTGCAATGGCAGTGCCTCTGACTGTCAGATCTGACAATACCGTATTGTGACGGCTTCTAGCCTGAGGCAGGATACCTTGAAGGCGCGTGACTGGAATATCATGTGCCTGTGTGGCGGTCAGCTACTAGTTTTGAAAACTACAGCCTGCAGCTTAGGCTAGTGACTGAGAGGAGGTGAGGCAATGGGGTGATCTGCAGTACCCACCATATACCAGTCCTGGCTGTTGAACAGCTGGCCCAATGGAGCTTGCTGTTTATAGTAGAGATAGCCTATCTCTTACGGTATGTGCATACCTACTGTAAAAGAAATTGAGCCATGCAGCAAGTCGAAATGCTATGACGAATGCGCTGACACTACTTTGATCAGATGCTGTGCAATACCCAGTGAGCCTGGAATTGGCTCGCAAACAGGCTTATGTGACTTACAACTGATGTGCACAAAGCATCAGAAGATGCGGGACGTGTTCATTAATCCGCTGAGGTGGTGGTTTCCTTCTGTGGTCTCATTAGACTAGTCAAGTTCCTTTGAAGTCCACCGTGGATGGTGCTCAAGCGTGTGCTGTCCCACAGCAGGTCAGATCCGTATCAACAGCATCTCGGCAGTATGTGATGTTGACAGATGGCTGCCTTAGCCATCAAATCACCAGAACGCTGATCAGTTACAGTACTAGCAGGAAAGAGCATCGAGGCGAGTAGCATGAGGCGATCCGCAGCCTGACTATGATTCTGGTACGAAGGAAACCGCGGCTTAATCGGTCGGACTCGAACTGGTACCGCAGTCAAACGATGCAAGGGCTGTCGGCAGTCCTCAGTCTGTAACAAAATGTAACTGCTGGCCCCAGGATGATTTGCTTCGCAACTGGCTGCACCCTGCGGACAGAGGGGAATAGTGGTCGCATTCCAATATAAAGTAAACTGTTCGTCCTTGAGAAGCCACGCTGGTGGACAAGTGTCCCTCAAAGGACCAACGTGAAATCCTCTCCTACGCGTCTTAGACCTGAGCAAGCGTCATCTTCATATTACACGAAATACGGCCGGTAGCAGCAAGGAGTATATATATAGGAAAGATCTTCCTTGTGGGTACCCCTTGATAGTTGTGTCAAACATTTGACTGCGCCAACTTGCAACACTTGTTGCCAAAGCAGCTGTAGCGGCTAGTCCAAATAATATTTTGATTTGAGTGAGACTCCTCTTCGTCAGCATGACACGCGCAGATGTCAGCGCTGGATTGGCTCTTGTCACAGGTGCTAACCGTGGTATCGGCCTGGAGGTGTGCAAGCAGCTTGTGCAGCGAGGAAAGTCCGTGCTGCTGGCCTGTAGAGATGTGGAAGCAGGTGGGGCTCCAAATGCACAGCACGTGCCTTGGCTGATCAGTTGCCTGAGCATGCATGTCATATGACCGTCATATGATATGTCAGGTGACAAGGACTGGGCTCCATCTGGGCAACCCTCAGAGCACTTGGACTGAATTCAGCTGTTGGGCCATGTCTTGGTGCCAGATGGCTGTTCCGCAGTCTAGTGGTGGAAAGAATGCATGCCTGAGACGGCAAAAGCAGCCACGTTTGCTCTCAACGTTCAAACAGCCAACCACCTTACTCAGCAGACATACCAGGCACAGTATGCATCTGACAAATATCAACTATATTCAGCTGTTGCTTGTAACCACCTTGACCTGCAGGCAAGGCTGTGGCCAAGACCCTCCAACAAATCAACAGCAGCAGTGACGTAAAGGTGATCAGCTTGGACACCGGCAGCAGTACAAGCATCCAAAAGCTGGCAGAGCTGGTCAAGGCAGAGTATGATCAGAAGATTGACCTGCTGGTGAGCTGCTGCAGTCACGGTCGCTGTCACTTGTGTCTAAGGTTCTGTATATGTGAAAGTATAGTTATACTTAGTATAGTTAGCATGGGGCTGCCCCTGCAGGCTACAGCCTTGGGCATGAGACAGTCTTGCAAGCTGAGCTGGGCCTTCGCTGTCAACCTTCAATCATGTGATGCTGCATAACATAAGTAATCAACTAAAGGCACCTGAGAACTCCAGGGGGCCAAGGACGTCAGATGCTGCACCCACAGGTTCATCAGGGCTGTTCATTTGCTGCTGCAGCACTACTCGCTGCTGGTGTTCAAACACCTTCCAAAAGCAGTCAACATGGGACCCCATGATCACCCACCCCTGCACCTGCACGACCCCAACCTGCTGCACCAACCTTGTGCTGAGTCATAACTGTTTATTGCAGGTGAACAATGCAGCCATCCAGGCCTGGGAGACGTGGAGTGAAGAGGCATTCAACAACACCATGGCTGTCAACACGGTGGGACCAGTGGCGATCAGTCAGGCTCTGCTGCCGCTGTTGGCACCTGGAGCACTCATTGTCATGGTGTCATCTGGTGAGTGGCTGGGCTGCATATGGTCAGGCCCTGCTACCAGAGCCTGCAGTGAATGATTTGCATCCCTGAGTCATAACAATGTCCACAGGATTGCACTGCATCTGGCAACATCTCACTAGCTGCAAGTGTGTCACTAGCCGCAAAGGGCATGTGCAGCTTGGTTTCCCTCCTTGCCCCTCAGGGCTTTGGAGGTTTACCTGGCCATGCACACACTGCCTGTGCAGGCATGGTTCATGTAATACATGTGGCACTTTTTGGTAGCAGCTTTGCACAACAATACTACAGTGTTGCCATGTCTGACAGAGCCAGTCAGAGTGATATGTCAGACAGGATCACATTTCAGGAGACCATATAAGGACCATCGTTAACACTTTGTGTGATGTAATGCTATGCACACCAGGCAGCATTGGTGGAAAAACAATTAGTTGAAAAGTCCTTATGGACAAACAGGGCTTGCTGCACACGCTCACAGGGAGTGTCAGGGCATGTGGCACAGTCTTTGTTGTCTCTTGAATCCTGGTTTGTGGTCCTGTGCAGAGGGTGTATAAACTCCTGTGTGTTGTATGGTGTTACGACTTAGTTTGTGTTGAGAACCAATGTTTAGCCAGGTGAGAAGCCCCAACAGAACGCCATAGCCATGATTCTAAGTTTGCTGTCGCATGCTGTACGTAGGTCTTGGCTGCCTCAACAACCTGACCCCCGACTACAAGGATGCTGTGCAGTCCACCACAGACTTATCATCCCTGCCCACAGCAGTGACCTTCAACCCCAACAGCTCTATGGGTACCTTAGCAAATGAGATGGGGTCCCATACCCCAACATACTCAGTGGCCAAGGCCCTGCTGAACCGTAGTGTGCAGTTGATGTCAGCAGATGAGAAGTTCAAGCAGCGGGGTGTTTCTGTGGTGTCTACCTGCCCCGGCTGGTGCAGGTGAGAAGCTGCCACAGGCTGCCACTGAGATGCTTGCCAAGCCACTGGCAGTGCTCTTGGGGCCCAGTATTCCTGCACCGGCAGCAACCCTGTTGATGCTAGCCATCAACAGCACTCAAGCGCTACCTTATATTCTGTCATGCAAGTACTACACTACACTGCACTGCGCTGCCCTTGCAATGCCTGTATTGTGGCCCACAATCTTGGCAAGATCAGGCACATACCTACAAACAGGTTATCATAGACATGTACTGCTTATTTATGACCTATAGGGTCCTACTAGGAGATAGTATTCCATGCTACACACAGTGGTGGTTGGTAATGGCATCAGCTGTTGCATGACAAACTTCTACTATTGTTAATCTGCAGGACTGACATGGGCACCTCTGCAGCGGAACGCTCGGCTGAGCAAGGAGGATCATCTGTCCTGGCACCATACTTCAAATGGAACAGTGACCTGAATGGCAGCTTCACAAGGGATGGGGCACGGATCGACTGGTGATCAAGGGACAGCTCTGCAGTCAATTTTCAGTGCATACTGCAAGATACCATTCAATAATATTAGTAATTGATTCACTATGGAAGACATATGTGGGTTCATGCAGCTCTGACTGCCAGTGGGTTTCTGCACATGGGTGTTTTGAAATGTCGAGATAGAGGATCTTACCAGATCAGGTTAGTGCTAGTGCAGGCTGCAGCAATGGTCGTGGCAAGTATCAAACAAACTAAGTGTACACAGTGGAATTGCTAAGACAAGAGTGGTGCAATGTCCTGAGTATTGTGCATGGTTAGCAGTCTATGCTGCAGCATGATGTGCGCCGCACAGTTGAACTTGCACATACCATACGGTGATTGTAACAGAGATTGAGCCATGCAATGTTGGATGAGCTGACAAACGAACTGACATGCGATCATGTAGTACGGACGGAGTGCACCACCACATTGCGGGTGCGTCGCGTGAGACTGATCTGCTTGGGAGTCTGTGTGGAATGGTAGCTTCGTGGTCTGACCGTCAGATCTGACAATACGACTTCTAGTAGGCAAGGTGCCTTGAAGACGTGTGACTGGAACTTCCAGTATAATGATTATGTGCCAGTGTGGCAGACACTTAGGTTCAGGCTGAACCTACTAGGCTAGTGACTGAGTGGGGGTGAGGTGAAGGGGTTATCTGCAGTACCCACCATTTACCAGTCCCGGCTGTTGAACAGCTGGCTCAGTGGGACTTGCTGTATGTGTGTACCTACTGTGATCAGATGCTGTGCAATGTCCATTGAGCCTGGAAGTGGCTCGCAAACTCTCTCTCTCTCATGTGACTTGCAACTGACAACTTGAAATTTGTAAGAAAATTTCTTCTTCTTGATGTGCCTAAAGTATCAGAAGATGCGGGACGTGTTCCGCTATCCGCTGAGGTGGTTGTTCGTTTCTGTGGTCTGATTTGACCCTACTACGGGCGTAAGCTTGGCAAGTTCCTTGTAAGTCCACCGTGGATGATGCTCGAGCGTGCACTGTCCCACAGCAGGTCGGATCAGTCTTTACATCATTTCGGCAACATGTAATGTAGGTAGCATTAACAAGTGGCTGTCTTAGCTATCAAGTCACCTGAACGCTATTCAGTTACTAGCATGAGGTGATCATGATCAGCATGAGGCGATCCGCAGCCGAACTGACTATCACTCTGCAGCTAATGGCGAAGGAAACGGAGTAACTGATTGGGCAGGCTCATGAACTGGTACCGCAGTTAAACAACGCAGTGGAAGTTGGCACTACGCAGCCTGTAACAAAATGTAACTGCTGGTCCCAGGAAGATTTACTTCGCAACTGGCTGCAACCTGCAGACAGAGGGGCCCTGTCGTTGCACGCATTCAACATCTATGAAGCGGATTGCTCGTCCAAGGGACACGCTGGCAGACAAGGGTCCAGCAAAAGATCAACGGGACATGCTGTCCTACGCGTCTTAGACCTGAGCAAGCGGAACGTGTATATCACGTGATATATGCTCAACAGTAGTGTCGAGTAAACTGACTGCTCCAACCTGCAACACTTGTAGCCAAAGCAGCTGTAGCGGCCAGTCAACACTTCCAGTCTCAGTTGAGTGAGGTCCCTCTGCGTCTTAGACCTGTTTGCGTGAGAGCACGCGTCACCTTCCACCCCCTCAAATATGACCCACAACCTGACTGGATATATTTTCGGATGCTCTCACTTGCGACACCTATGCTTAAAGCTGCTGGCGCCCAGTCCAGACTGCAGTACTGCAATTGTACTAGCCGAGCCAAGTACCAGCATCGGTTGAGAAGAACTTCTCGTTGTCAGCATGACACGCGCGGCTGTCAGCTCTGGATTGGCTCTTGTCACGGGTGGCAACCGTGGTATTGGCCTGGAGGTGTGCAAGCAGCTTGTGCAGCGAGGAAAGTCCGTGCTGCTGGCCTGTAGAGATGTGGAAGCAGGTGGGGCTCCAAATGCACAGCACGTGCCTTGGCTGATTAGTTGCCTGAGCATGTCAGCGTACTCAGTTGCATAAGCTGCACATTGCACAGACACCGCTGTGAGCACTTGGCCGCCTTTTGCCACGGAAGCCGGTCCGTGTCATTGTGCCAGTTTGCTGGTCCTCAGATACCATCAGGTGGTGAGGGGTATCGTCTGGTGTTATACACACATACCCATGCATCAGCTCTTTGGAATAGACACTCTGTCATAACACGGTGCCTAGTCATTGAATGAGTGATGCCTCTGGAGAAAGGTGAACTATTGCTTGTCATCTGCAGGGAAGGCTGCGGCCCAGACCCTCCAACAAATCAACAGCAACAGTGACGTGAAGGTGATCAGCTTAGACACAGGCAGCAGTACAAGCATCCAGAAGCTGGCAGAGCTGGTCAAGGCAGAGTATGATCAGAAGATTGACCTGCTGGTGAGCTGCTGCAGTCACGGGTGTGAAGGGCACTGTTAGCTCTGTGACAGACAGTAGTAGTACTGAAGCTTTGTCATGAATCTGAGAGCACAGTCACCTGCCGCAGGTGTGGGGCTGTCTGCCATCTTGTGTATGGTCCAGTGTTGTGCGCTGAGCTTGCACCTTCTGACAAGCTCTGGGGACCAAGCAGAAGGTGCATGCACTGCGGCTACATACCAATTCTGATCAACAAACCTGCAACTGCTGCAGGAGCGATACTGTGTGCTGCTGTGCATTGTATCTTGCCGTTGCGGCCAATGTCCACGCCCATATTGTTGTTTGGCATCTGCTCAAAACAAACTTGCTGTAGCTGCGCAGCTACAACATGCCTTGTGCTGCTTCATCGCTGCTCATTTGCAGGTGAACAATGCAGGCATTGCGGTCCGAGATACATGGAGTGAAGAGGTGTTCAACAAGACCTTGACTGTCAACCTGGCGGGACCTGTTGCAATCAGTCAGGCTCTGCTGCCGCTGTTGGCACCTGGAGCACTTATCATCATGGTCTCATCTGGTGAGTGACCGGGCTGCATGTGGTGCGCCTCTGCTCACCTCTTTTGGTGTACCGCATACGTTGAACAATTGTATGCACCTCCACTGGCCTAGTATTCCAATGCCTCACGAGGTAAGCCTTACACGGCGTCTGCGCGCAGCTTGGTGCCGCCTGCTGCTCCTAAGGGCTTTGGAGGGTAAATTTCACATGCACAGTGTGTCACAGCTCCAGTGTGTGCATGATGAGACACCTACCAAGGTACTTGCACAGAAAGCCATCACCTGGCAGGTACTTCAGTCACAATGACATTGCAAGCAGCAGTTGTGGTGGTGGCACTTTTGCACGCTCCAGTTTTTGCATGTGCGGCAGAGCCAACGGAAAGACAGAATCATCCAATTATGGCATACTCGGTGAAAACGTTACGCATCATATAGTTTAGTGACTTCTTTCGATAATTACAAATTGGTGCACAAGATTACGGTTGGAGGTTGAGGGTGTGTCCCAAGTATATGTGCCTGTCAAGGCCCGGTTTGAGAGCTGATCCTTCTGTTTCTTGAAGGCGTTATAGCGTATTGTGCTATACTATAGTAATGCTGTCATGGCATAAGCACCTGGTATAAGGAGATTAGGTGGAAACCTGGGACCAAGCTGAAGATTTTAATTCTAAGGTGACAGAGTTGAGGTTACTGTTTATATGCTGCACGCAGGTCTTGGCTGCCTTGCCAACCTGACCCCTGACTACAAGGATGCTGTGCAGTCCATCACAGACTTATCATCCCTGCCCACAGCAGTGGCCTTCAACCCCAACAGCCCTATGGCCACCTCACCACCTGGGGCAGGGTCCATGGCCCCAACATACGCAGTGGCCCAGGCCCTGCTGAACCGTAGTGTGCAGTTGATGTCAGCAGATGAGAAATTTAAGCAGCGGGGTGTTTCGGTGGTGTCTACCTGCCCTGGCTGGTGCAGGTGAGACTCTCCACTCTCCTGCCACAGGCTGCCGCTGAGGTGCTTGGTGGCAGTGCTCTGTTGCATGCTTGACGATCAACCCGCTTGCCGTCTGCACAGGCAGCAACTTGCATGGCTTGCATCAACAGCATCAGGTTGCTACATGGTGCTGTGTTGTACAATGCACTGCATTGCACTGCGCTGCCCTCAGGGCATTGCGGCAATGCTTGTAGTGGCGGCAAGCTTTGTGCGTGCGTCGGGCTCCAGCAGGGTCCAACAAGCTGGTGCCCTATGCAGTAGTGGCTGGTAACAGCATCACCTGTTGCATGACAATTCTACTGGTGTTGTTCTGCAGAACCGACATGGGCACATCTGCAGCAGAGCGTTCAGTTGAGCAAGGAGGATCATCTGTCTTGTGGCCATACTTCAACTGGAGCAGTGACCTGAATGGCAGCTTCACAAGGGATGGGACACAGAAGGACTGGTAATTGCATGAATGACTAGCCTGCAGTCATTGTACACTTCAAATTCAATGCAGGTTGCAAATGGCATCAACTCATGATGCAGACAAAACTATCATAACGTGATGTATTGGGTACGTCACTGATGACGGCGGCGCCAACTGGCATGTTATACTTGGGTGAAACACAAACTGGCTCAGAGTTGATACTTGCAGCAGATCGCATGAAGATTTCATACCTGCAGCAAATGGCATAAAAATTGCTCAGCATACTGTATCTCACTGAGGCAGAGAAGAAAGTGCGAGTGCAAGTCATTCATTGACCGGCTCAAGACAAACAGGATCACCAGCCCAGCCGCAGACAGCTAGGGCTGAACATTACTGCAGGTTCAGCTGATCGCGCAGCGTTGAAGCACAATCTGGGCATGTCATAATTATTGTTATAAAAGCAGGATTGCGTCGACAGTATTTCAAATCACTGCTGTAATGTTCCATTGCTAGTGGATGCATGTTGCTTGAAAGAATTCCCGAGCAGCAGAACGTTGTGGGTGAGACATGTCACTATCAGCACAGCTACATAGCCCCAGGGCCCCTGCAAAAAGTTTGCATCCTGGCAAGATTTCTTAGACAAGGAAGAGAGCACATGTGGATGTCGGCCCCCTTCCATGTACCACATGAGTCAGTTCATTTGCCATGGCCAGCTGGCCAGCTCATCTCATGTTTCATGGCTCTATCTCTTTCACATGTATCCGACTATATAGTTGGGACTGTACAGTGCACGTCACACATGTGAGGGTGTATAGATTTTATTATATTTTAGTACAGTCTGAAAACAACCTCACACATGTGAGGGGGTGCACGTGCTCGTTGCTGGTCGTAGAGCTTGCAGGCCTGCAGCCTGTGTCCCAGTGGCCCTTTGTTGTTCCGGACAAAATTCAGCCATGTGCCTCAGTATGGACGTGTGAGAGAAAGCTTGCTCAGCAGATGCCAAGGACCAAGTAATTGCGATTGGCTGGACGATCATCCTGCAAACATGACATATTTCAGTCTGTGATAAAAGAGGCAGCAGATACCCCCTGCAACACAAGAAGCAACCACCTGGGTTCCCAGTTTGTATACCAAGGCTGTTACAGGGCCTGTGACTTGAAGCCACACACATGAGCTTAGGGGCTGTAACCAGCAGCACAGACACTCAACAAAGAGCCCAATGCAAACGTGCCCTAAAACCAACGGCACTAGCAGTGTGGTACTTGAGCAAGCCCCCCAACCGTCCTGCACCCAGGGTGTCATTGACGCCTGTACAGGTGCACAACGTCAGCTGTAGTTGCAAGACTATGCTATGATCTTATGAAGACCAGCTTCACCTAATGGTGCCAACCTCAACTGCCTAGGACCTCAGCAGAATGACGGCCACAACCAGCAGATAGCATGCAACGCTAGGAACCAAAGTTGACCACACCTAGCAAGATGAAAAGCAGCTTACACGCTGTTGTTTTGCCAAGAACTATGGACAGATAAGCATTCACTTCAACTGCAGCAAAAAGCAATGGCCTGCAGCAGAAACAGCTTGATTACCCATGCTGTAGACCAAAACCGGAAAAAATGCTTGCAGCATGCCAGTATTCTGAGATGGTTAGAATTCCATAATTATTATGCTCCTATAATGCCCCACTGAAACAGCAGCACCCTGCCAATGGATGGTCTAGTCAACTATAAGCGACAACATACACCAACCCATCAGCTTTCATCTGGCATAATGTGACACCTAGCACATGAACACACCTCACAACTGTTTGGAAGATCTAGTAGACACCTAGCAACTTCATCAGACCTCATGACTGGCCTGTGCCACTTGTTCCTTGTTCTGGTGGCTCCCCCAGACCAAACAGGATGTCAAAGATCACAAAGACCTGTGGGTGGTATGGCCAGCTGCAGACATAACCCACTGCAATCTCCACGGGGTCCAGCAGCTCAAGGAACGCACCACACAGCTGAAATGACAGGGCATCCTCACGCATCAACACACTCTCAACCTGGGACAGAAAAGCGGGGGGAGCAGCAGCAGCAGCAGCAGCAATGCATAACAAAACATCTTTGCAAAATCTGAGATAAGAAGCAGAGCTGCTGGCGGCTGTGACACAATGTAAAATACATCAGTATTCTCGCCTGAGGTACAGCCCTGCCTGAGTCACACTGCAGGAGGCAGGCACACAGGCAGGCGATGTGCTTGAGGTCTGACAGTCTGTCAGCCCAGCATTTGGACAACGGAAATGACGTTGCGGGCAAGATATCTCAGGCAGAAACTCAACAGCCACATATCGACAGTAATATAACTGCATCAAACCAGCCTTCCTGCCTCTGTGCCACACACACACGCACCTGCACAGCTGTAGCAGCATACTCGTAAGCAGTGGAGTCCTCCATAGAAGCAAAACCATCCAGACTCAGCCCGTGCTCCTTCTTACTGCTGCCCCGACTGACAGCATCACTCTCGACGCCGCCGCCACTGCTGGTGCCTGTAGCGCCACTAGCAGGGCCAGCTGCTGCACCCTTGCTGCCGCCACCGGCATCACTGCCGCTGCTTGAGCTGACGAGTGTTCTGGCTCCCACGACACGCAAGCGATCATGCAGGCGGACAAAGTCCTGCTGGACTTGCTTGAGCTGGTGACCCATTGTGAGCCAGGTGGCCCGTAGAAGCCGCCAACGCTCAGGGCTGCACACACACAACAGGCAGCAGACACAGGGCAAGTAGTTGTAGACGGTAAAAAGGTTTTGCCTGACTGAGATCACAAGATGCAGACAGCACAGATCAGTAGAGCTGCACTCTGAAGGCTGAGACGACACCATCGTTATGATCACCAAAGCCCTAGCTAGGGCATGGGAGTGCCAGGTGCTGTGACGTGTGACAGTAAGTTGGAGCAGGGCACCCTGGTTCACCTGATGACTGCCCACATGGCCCGCCCCGCCTGCTCCATGTGCTGCTGGTCATTGCCATCATCAATCTGCCATGTTGACATGTTCATGGGCCACACCAGGTCCTTGACAGGCTCAGGGGTGATAACATACATGCCAATACTGTACGGGTAGCGCACCTGAAACACCAGGAGTGGGTCTGACTCAGCTGAACAGACAGCAACTGTGCGTTGCCATGAAAGTAAGCCATGCAGTGCACGCTGCAACTGGATCAGCTGGCATAGGAAGTGCATGGCAGTCATCAATTTTGTTGGTAATTTCCGACTGTAGCTGGTGAGATGTGCCACAGACGAATTGTGCTGCAACACTGATAGATGCTTAATGCAAAAACATGACAAGATCATGGAATACTGCTGTATGTGAGTACATGTTTAACTGAGCTGGTGTACACAACCCAACAGCAGGACATCAACCTACCAAAGGCACCACATCCAGCTCTTGCTGCTCAGACTGCTGCTCAGGATCGTCTCCCTCAGCACTGCTGCCAGCCCATGCAGACTTGGTAGCAGCAGCAACGGCAGCCGCAGCCACAGCTGCAGCAGCAGGGCCACCCTCAGCTGCAGCTGCTGCTACCGCTGCTTTGACCGCTGCCCCATTTGCGTGAAAGCTGGGCACTGGCTTTGCCGCCTGACTGGCTTCAGGACAAGCCTTTGCTGCTTCCAGTGCAGCTAGCGCCGCTGTGTTAGCGGGGACCATGCCCAGCTGCTCCAACATGAGTGCTGCTCTCAGCGTGTACAACCTGACTGGTTCTAACCAGTGCTTTGCCTGAAGCAGCAGGAGCTGCCGGTCCCGAAGAGGGTGACCTTCTGCTGCTGGCTGACTGGTCCCATGGAAGGCTGCTGCTGCTGCCGCTGCTGCATCCTGTTGCTGCTGTGCTGCAGGAACATCCAGCTCACCCGAAGCAAGCCCTTGAAAGCCTTCTGCTCCTGCTGAAGTGGTTTGAGGGGCGTCTGCAGGAGCATCTACTGCTGTGTTGTCAACGGGTTGTTGCATGTGCAGCAGCTGCAGTTGCTGCTGCTGCCCCTCTGCCGATGGGTCTGCTACAGAGAGGTTCTGCATAAGCTGCAGTACGTTTGTCTGCACCAGCAGCACCTGCTCCAATGCCTCCCACTTGAGGCACAACTGCTGCTGCTCACGTTGAAGCTGCTGCAGCTGCAGTTTGCGCTGTGCTACAGTGGCCTCCAGATCATTCTCCTGCATGTTGAGAGGGTCAGCCAACAGACCAGGTTGCTGCTAGTGTTCTTGTAGTAGAGAGTAGACTGCCAAGCACTCTCTGCACTTGTGCAGATGCAATGGTGCTGTCGCACGCATGGGCGATGCTGCATGCAGAAGGTCCAGATCAATGAGCCACAGTGATTGCACTGTTAAAAGCGCTGATACAAACGCACAAAGAGGGCTTTGCACGATAATACATGACAGCTGTAGAGATTCCAATTATGGCCACAGCTGCACTGGTGACACTTGCCGCTCCATCAGAATGAGGATTGAGTGCAGGACACATGCAAGCAAGTCTGCCCTGAATACCTGCGACATATCTCACCATCTGCTTCTGACGTTCCCTGAAGCGCCTGACGTATACCAAGTTTGGATGCATTTTGGTTGAATTTGATGCAGGACGGCCCCTGCGCCGTTTGGGGGGTTCAGCAGACTGCCGTGCCGCTGTTCCTGCTTCGTCCTGTGTTGACTGATCTAGCTGTTGTTGCTTTGCGGTACTGATTGTGCTTGTAAAGTGAAATGGTACGGATGAGGAGACTTGCTGCTGAGCGTGATCAGCACTGCTCATTACTGCAGGCTGCTGTTGTGCCTGCAGCATGTGCATCTGCTGCTGCATCAGCGCATGCATCTGCTGGTGGCTAGTTACTGCAGCCGTGACAGGGGTCTGTTGCTGTGATTGAGAAGCTTGCTGACCGCGAGCTGTTTCCTGGCTCGCAAGCAACTGGTTGAGTTGGCCCAGGCTTGAGAGAAGGCTATCTGTGTGTACCTGAGGCTGTTGCTGCCTCGCGTCCTGCTCTACACCTGACTGGCTGCGAACCAGCTGCAACATTGCGTCCAGCTGTGCTACGGAGCTGCCATTGTTATTCTGGTCTGGAACTTCAGCGTTCTTCTGCGGAGATGCGTCGAGGAGACACTGTAGCTCTGCCAGACCACTCATTCAAGAATAGATGCAATGATTGCAGATACCACATTACACATTATACTTCAACTTGCACATGCAGAACGTGGTGTAACACCAAAGTTGCCAATAATGGCTATATGGCTATTTCGTGGCTATATATTCAAGCTTTCTGAGGCCTGAAATAGCCATAAATAGCCATAAATAGCCATACTAAAGTACGTTCAGACAGGCTAGCAGGGCTCAAACGGCAGCAGAACCAAGCGTACAAGCGATATATAGCGTGAAATAGGCCAAACAGGCATTAAAAAGAGTATTTTGGGCCTAAAATAGCTCCAACGGCTATATTTTGGCTATTTTTCGGCCACAGTTTAGCGGCAACCTTGGTGGTGTTGACATCCAGCTCAAAGGAGCGTCACTAGAGGCCTGGCGAACCATCAACTCTGTTGAGAGGTTTGAGATACAGTGCCTTGCAGAGCCCGCTGTGCTGTCCTGTTGTCATCGACTAACCGCCAACCCTGCTAGCGGGACGGGTTACCGGTACACTGTAATACAGCAGGCCAGCGTGACAGGTTGTCATCTTATGAAAGGTGAGATTATCTAGGCCGCACACCTCTTCCCTAGGTGTGCTGTCGGCGGCCCTGGCTTTTGGAGCCTCCTTGAGTAACCAGCCTTGATCTCATGAGGCAAACCAAGATTCATCAGTTGCTAGATATAATCACCAAGCACTTGATAGACTTGACAACAACTGTGTGCACAACATGCTTCTTTCAGTGCTAACAACCAGTGCAATTATACAAAGTATGTGTGCATGGCAGCCATTGGTGATGACACCAGGGCGGCGCCCCCAACGCATGTCAGTGCACCCGCCACAACATCACAACTTGCTGCACGGCTCATTTTCTTTGACACCGCCATCATGCCTCCTTAGTGTAAGCGGGTGAGAAGTTGTAGATGTAAAGAGTAGCTCAGTTGGATGTTCAGGACCCTGGGGGTTGTAGATTTATGTTGCATCAGGTAGTCACAACATGAGGGTGACAAGGGTAACATGTTGCTAGTTGCTTCTACTACTACTACTACTACTATTACTACTACTACTACTACTACTACTACTACTACTACTACTACTACTACTACTACTACTACTACTACTACTACTACTACTACTACTACTACTACTACTACTACTACTACTACTACTACTACTACTACT